>JAHPZR010046654.1:30000-34273 GCA_019787425.1 Platygyra sinensis | reverse complement strand
GCTTTGGAAGGGTTACACTCTTCCCGCGCTTTACACTGGTAACACAACTTTTCTTTGAGCTCTGATTGGTTGATCGCGTTATTATGTTTGTTGTGATTGGCTAATCGTGATTACCCTAGTTTTAGTTTAATAAAAAGCGCTCAGAGACAAAAGTAGAAGAAGTAACTTGATTACAGACCTACGTAAGCTGGGACGTCCAAAAGCGGCCATAAGGATTAAAATTGAGAGGGTTGGTACGAGGAAATTGATCAAGTCCCACGTGTAGGCGGAATGCCAGTAGCTTATTGGATCCACACCGCTGACAAACTGCACGTGCTTGGCTTTGTTCGTTCGTTCTTGGACGAGAAACACAACAAAGCTTGAAGCCAAGAAAGCCATGCCAATAACACGTTGAACGCGATGTTGAATCCGACGCCGTCGCTAAAGGGAAACAATGGAGCAACGTTAAACCCTTTCTTATAAAAATTTAAATTCTTTACAGTTACGGCCTTGTATTTCTCGTGGTTTCAGTTTTGAGAATTTGGCATTACAGCAAGGCATTGACTACAGGTGGCCACGAAAGTGAAGAAGTAAAGTGGATGTTGACATTAATATTATGAGTGCCAAAGTGCCACGAATGCGTTCTTACATGTGAAACACAGAAACGTTTGTATGTAAACATTGACGAACTGTACAACGTTAGCAGAAACGACAGAAATATTAAAGCAATTCATCTTCGATAAACAGAGTGCAGAACAGCCTGCATTTAGTGTAGAGCTCCCCAAAAGGGCCTTGGAACTGAACGTGAGACTTCCCGAAGGCATAGAGGGAGATGCTGGAAAATTTTCCTCAATCGTCTCCTGCTTTGCTTGCCGCCTTACTTTAACATCACGAAAGAAAAATTGGCGACTGTTTTTCAGTCGTTCAAAAAAACAAACACACCCTATAAATATGAAAATTTACAAGTTCATCATGTCATTCGTGTCGTCATTGAGCTTGTACTCAGGTTCTTCCATGCGCGTCGCCCGCACCAAAGGGTGAACACCGCTAGACTAACTATTTCCTGACTCACCGTTGTAAATCATTGGAAGGATTCTTGAGCTGTTCGTGGCAGTGGGTGGTTAATGGTAGTTAATGAGAAGTTGGTTCCAAGAGTAAAACGCAAGATGGCAGCGTCCAAAGCTGCAAGAGACACGGCGATAGAATGGTAGGCTTGGTTATTGAACCAGGCGGTCGCATGTACTGCAAAATGAAAAACAAACCGAATGAGCAATCGCAGAAACTGTCCTAAAAGATCACAGATTTGAATTTTTTTTTTTTTGGAGAGTAAACCAAGTTAAAAACATGCAAAAAGAGTGACGATTGAGGTTGCGTTTGGCATGGCCCCTATCATCTGTAGTTCATAAGTTCAAAATAAGTAATAAAAGACTTAATTGGACCTTCAATATAGAGAGCCAGAGTTGATCGCCGAGCTCGTGAGCTGTTAGGCGCCAAAAACGATTTACCTTAGATTACAAGTTCTGTTTAGACCTGCTTTATTGCTTAGTAAAACTACGCAAAAGCTGAAAGCAGTAGTTCACCGGACATGTCGAGGATTGAACGCTAACAAGATTCAAATTCCTTATGATAAGCACCTCAAAGTGTCCTCATTGGTGAAACGCCACTAAATTACACCCAATCCTGCCAAATTAAATAAGTAATCCTGCCAAATGTAAAGTACTAAGTAAACAATACTTCCATCCTGGACATGAGTGCAGCTCACAGCTGACCACTTTGACACTTGTAGTAGCTGGAATTGAAACACTTCTTTCGAAACGCTGTCTTAATTCTTAAAATTAGGAGCCCATCACTGGGAACCTACATCTACCCCATATTCCTGTCACTGCGTTTTCACAGACCTATCTATTTTTTAAATTCAAACTTAAAAGTTTGAATTTATCTCGAATTCAGACATGAGTCTCAGTGACCAATTGCAATCACAAGCACAGACTAATAATGTTGGCATGTCAACATAATGTCGACATGTTCACGTGAGGCCCTATTGTTTTATCCACACTGAAGCGAGCTCATGTGGACTGGAACTGACCTATTTTCGCGGGAAAAATATAGCTAAAAATAGACTGGTTTGTAAAAATGCCGTTGCATTGGCTTATTACCGAAGTTGCAGGCTTCTGGTAATGGGCTGCTGTTAAAATTTAACTTAGCGATACTGCGCGCTTCAAAAAGACAGATAGGAAGATAGAATGATAGACAGATAAACGGACAGAGACACCGAGACAGACAGACAGACAGACAGACAGACAGACAGACAGAAACAAACAACCAGATTCAGGAGGCATACCTTTGTCATTATGCTTGACAAAAGTGGCAGCAATCAAATTTTTCCTGTTGAAGTCACCGAGTCCCATGTGCAGAGCTTGACTCATCAAGTAATGGTCCATGTCACCAGTCACGTGCACAGGACATGTCTTGCCATCAGACCACTGAGTTGTGTATTATTCACAAGGAAACTTGCGTCACTGAAACTGTTGAATAAAAAGACAAGAAAAAAAGATTTAATGTAGAAATTCTCGCGCATTAAACAATCAACTTAATGCGCGCTGTTGAAAATAAACAATACATATTCCCGGAAAACGTCATTGTATTACTGACTTTTCTTTAAAAAAAACTGCATGAGCACGTTCATTAAAGTTAAGCATATGTTCATTTTTTCTCAGCTAATTACAAAAACCCAGGAAGGTGGCAAAGCTAAAGCAAACTCGAAACAGCCTTCGTAAAGTAGATCAATTTTTTTTATTCATTTAAAAACTTAGATACAATTGTTTTTGTGAATACACGTAATTCATAAAGAAACAGGACACAGTACATCTCACATTTACATGTGCACACCTCAGGCCCTCTTAACTCTCGACTACTTCTCAATGGTAGCACTAGTACAGTGCAGCTAGCAACAACCCAATCATTACCTGTCTGCCGGACCAGGGAACATGGTTCTCCATGAAGTTGTGTGTGGACAGAGTGAGCGATGGAGAGTCCTTGGGCTTTCGGATGCTCGCTGCATTAACGATTGCTAGAAGCGTGAACAACAGAGGAAGAACGAGTTGAGATAAAATCGCCAGCTTGTGTCTCTTGGTGTGCAGCACCCGCTTTACAAACATGGCGTACCACCGCTGACGAGACAGGGCGAAAACCCGAATTGTGCGTGTAGCTGTTGTAGTCACCAAACGTGCCATAGCTACCGTTACATGATCTGAAGGTGCCCATGCGTGCTAGAAACTGAAGATCTTTCACTTGTCACTGGAACGGCTTTATTCATTTTGCATTCCGTTAACAGATGGAGATTCTTGGAAGTAAAACAAACATTACATCAAGCGAAATACGACTTTACAGCAGCTGGATGAGGGGACTGTAGCTTTCTGGCGTAAAAGAGTGGTAAAACAATGAAGCAACCCGCCACATTACTGAAAAATGTTACCCGTACTAGTAGCCAATGATAAAAAAGGAAAGACTTACATAATCAACCACTCCAGAGGATAAGTCGCAACAAACCAATCATGACATCGAAAAGACATTGGGAAACGGCTGTCGAGTGCAGGAAATGACACGTGCGTTAAAACGCAACTATGATTGGTGAGGATATTCAGGTTAACATTGCAAGTTTCTAACTATAACCGTTCTGTTGTAGCTTGTCGCTAAGAGTGCTGTCCATTTCTGCCCCAACCTTGAGGAATACTTCTTCCATTGTGGTGACTGAAGCACCATAACTGGCGATCCCAAGATCCTTTCGGCACGTTTCCAACTCAATAAAGAGTTCCTCAAACTTGTCTGTTGCTTCACTTGGCAAAATAAACGACAGTTCAGCACCTGGTGAACAAATGAATTACACAAAATGCTGAAACTGACCTTTTCCCATTTTAACCCTTTCACTGCCCAAGGGCGACTTATTAGATTTTACTCTGTCTAACGCCAGACGATTTTACTGACTCGTCAAAGGAGACCCTTGGCAGTGAAAGGGTTAAAAACACGACATGCCAGTGGTACACCGACCGCTGCTGTTTAGATGAAGCTAAGCGTGCTCTCGTTCAAATGAAAGTTATTGAGCTGTGTTTTCATGTGGTACCATCTTGTACGCTGTACAAGGTGCCTTTAACTTTAAATCAAGTGGACGAGTCCTTGTCATTTTCTTCGATTTTCACTACTTTGCAGAAGTGTTGTTTGTGTTTAGTTTTTGTATGTGGACACTATTGGGTCACCCAATATGAAACAGTTCATTTAACCAGTCTGGCACCCTTTA
>JAHPZR010046654.1:0-25000 GCA_019787425.1 Platygyra sinensis | reverse complement strand
ATTGAAACTTGAAAAAATTGGCCAAATGTTTTCGAATTTTGACGCTACGTGTTCCAAAAATCCTCAAGAAATTTATTGTGGTAGCCCTCTCAGATAAAATTCATTTGATATTTTCGTCGTAGCTTTACAGAAGCATTTTGTTTATGATCAAAGCCTCAAAGTAATGATTTTACGCGATTTTAGCACAGAATGTACCTAAAACAGCAAAAATCCCCGCGTTGCTCCTTTAAAGTTGGAGAAGATTGACACGGATTATAAGCAACAAAATTGAAAAATTTAGGCTAAATTTTCAAACTGTTTAACCGTGAGGCAGCTCCTTTTCGATCCTTTAAATAAACAATAAAAAGTTTAAAGAAAACAAATCGGAACGAAGTTTTAAAACACTCTATAATAGTTCCAATTTCTAGCATTCTAACCTCTTTGCTCCTTCCACACCAGTAAGAGGATAAGACCGGGAAATACCAGGGTTGCGGAACTCCATAATCACCCGGAGAGACAGCTTCTACATACCAAGCAATCAAGCCATAAATTATTGAATCTACCACAAACATCACCAAGACGAGACCAAGTGTAAAATCGTCGTCAACGGATATTCTTTGATTGAGATTTGACCACTGAACTCCTTTGCCAGTTCCTTCGTATTTCCCTATCAACTGAGCTCCCAATGACATTGCAACATTAGAAAGTAGGCAAGATGCTGTCTTGGCTCCTAAGCTCATTGTGTCATAGTTTGGTGCGACAAAGAAGTATGGAATGTAACTAATAAACCAGATTATTCCCCCAGCAGCTGCAGCGATGTTTGCCTTGGAGAAGAACACACTGACACAGAAGCAGAACATAATGGATGATATTCCATAAAGTATTAAGAAAACAAATAGGACAAATGGTGAGCTTTGGTCCAAGATACGACCATTCTCATTGTATTTTACTTTGAATAACATTGTAGCTAACGCCATTGAGACAAGGAGCAATAAAAAATATTTTGCGAAACATGCCAACCAGTGAAGCCAGCCACTCAGACCCATCACCTTCATTGATTCCTGTTAACAAACAATAGAATAATTTATTATTGTTTTAATTTATAGTTTGCATCAAAGCTCTCGGCCTGAAATTAAAAAGTGAAAGTAGAAGGTATGTTACTAAAGTACCATCATTTGGTAAACCTTTGTTAAATTGCCCATTCAAAGAGTTTTTGATACTTACAACATGACTCCTAGAAACCTTTGCTAAAACATGAATTTCATAATACTTATGCCCTGTTGTTGGGTCTTAAATGAGATGGCTGTCATTTCACGGTACATTAGTACTTAAAATTGGAACTTTATGCTGTATAATGTCTCGGACATCACATATCGTCGCAGTGATGAATACATTTTTGGCTATGTACACGAAAATGTAACAAAATATGAAGAGACCTTACTCAGAATCAAATTTTCTCACCTTCAACTTCTTCTCTTTCTCATAAACAATATCTCGAACAATATTCAAGGCAGTGAATATAAGAGACAACATCAAAAGTAAAGGAAGTGTTGTTTGTATGGCTATTATTAAGGGATCATCAGTACAATCTGGGTAGGGAAATCTCTTTACAGACACAACTGTGTTCACATCCGTCATGTTTCCTTTGTACTTGATGATAGCAAAATCCACAGCATGTTGAAGTGACAGAAATCCGTCTTCAAAATAAAAAGGAGGCCCCCCATACGTAGAATTTGCTTCTCTAGGTCCTGGAAACTGATAAACTGGAAACGTGAATTGAGTATTCCAGCTGATAGATGGGTACATGCCAAATTCCAGTCTCTGTTCTCTTGTCATTTTCTTTGATTTTGAACTAAGTCGAATTTTGTAGATGATATCACCACTGTTAAGACTCTTATTGAAGGCAATTCCTCCAAGAAACAAGGCATCATTTGATGGTTTGTTGCCACTTTGTTCTTCACTGACCAGAACTCTGACCATTTCGTCTTCATTTTGAAATCCAGTGACTCTTACAAGTGACAGTTGTTTCGCAACCATGTGCATTATCTGTCGCGTATCACTTGTGTTTGGTGAAAAAGCCATTTTCCATTTTGACTCATTAGTCAAAACTGGTGGCATTTCATTTATATCAAATGAAGAGTAAGTAACACTTGGTCTGTGCTCATCTTTGACGACGAATGCTCGTAATAGAACCAAGATGACGATGAAAAAGAGTGGCATTGCAATTTGAGAAAATGTTCGCACTGGAGCTCTCTTTAGCAGGACAAGATTTTTCCATAACAATAGCAAAAATTGGCTTCCTTTTCCCATTTTGCAGGCCTACTTTATATTCCCAGCAATTACCTGTGCAAGTAAAAAGGCATCGATAAGGATATTTATTCAGAAATGTAACAAATACATATTTGGTTTTGCAAATACTGATTTTTCAGAGGCATTTCTTGACACTAAATACCAGTTTCAACCTTGAGGTGGCTCTTGGCAGTTTCCAGCCTCAGTTTTCAGCCCTTCTAACCGATAGATCTACACCACGATTCTTTTTCAGCTGATGCTCCAGATTTCACAATAATCAGTGGCATCTATAGCTACAATA
This sequence comes from Platygyra sinensis, assembly GCA_019787425.1. Lineage (NCBI taxonomy): Eukaryota > Metazoa > Cnidaria > Anthozoa > Scleractinia > Merulinidae > Platygyra > Platygyra sinensis. Next base: position 22,431 of record JAHPZR010046654.1, on the reverse strand, counting down.
TCCCAACGTAAGTGAACTGACAAGATATCGAAAGATATGATCATTTTTGAACAAAAACATTTCACCATGCCAATGATGTGACCTCAATTTTAGTTTTCATTTCCGATAAATATTCCAAAACGAGTCCCATTTTGATAAGAGAGTTTTTATGGTTTATGCTACAGCTATGGTAAGCTTTTGCATCGATAAGCTAAAGGGGACTAAAAAGTTTGTTTAAACATGGTGAAGAAGGATCTATTGTGTGCGATTGCACTCATGAAGAGAAGATAAATATTTAAGGTTTTACTCAAATGGTTGCTATGACAACCAGCACATCCTTTTGAGGCTTTAATTTAAAGCATTGATAGCATTGACGCCAGCAGATCCTGATTTGACTTTCAAACAAGACGTCTTTACAGTTTCTGTTTTGTTCTATGCAATAAACCTAAGTCAGTTTTGACAGTTAATTCTGGTTTTCAGGGCTTTTTACAGGCTTTTCTTGGAAATAACCTCATTTTATACCACACCCATTGGACAAATCATCCCCTGTCACGTGACAGAAGTTAAAATGTTACAAGTTTTTTGGTTTATCAGCGCATCACGACCTTATCTTTTATCACTTTAAGTCCTCTAGTTTCAGGAATTTCTGTTTAAAACTCCCCAAAGTAGAAATCTCCTCGTGAAGTCAGTTGGCACAAAAGTAGACTTTTGAGAAAAATGCACTTAAAGCGGTTTCTTACACGATGGATTAAGCATTTAACAAGCCAGGAAGTTGGGGGGCAGTGAGGCGTTTGTGGGTTGCATATTAGAGGAGTGTAATTGCTGTTGTATTTTGTAAAACGTTACCGCAGTTGTAGGAAATATTACTTTTTAAAAGGGACTGAATGACTAAGCCTGTGATGGTGATCAGACAACACTTTTCACACGTGATTACAATTATCGTTCATATTTATTGAAACTCGTCTCCATTTGTGGTAACTTTCTGACTGTAAACAACCGTCGCTGTGGCCGTTGCAACGTAAACTAATGAATTATACCACTGTGTACTTTCCTTGAATTTTACACTCATCTAGAGAGATCGTCTGCAAATACTTTTTACAAGTGTTCAAGGGCTTAAAATATTATGTTTTTGAAATCATCGTATTTTTTTATGAATGTCGTCATTTTTCAACCTATCGAGCCACGGCTGTATGATTTGGCCTGACGCGTTTTTACAGGAAGAAAGGTCATGTCGTTACAAGCTAATGCGCAGGGGCACCCAACCACCGTTTCATCTCAAATGCTTTTAAACGCTGTTTCAGGCTATCTGGAGTACTTTTAAAGCTCCGTAGGTTAATTTTAGGTTGCACTAAAAACATTTTATCTGTTCGGTTATTCTAGGGAAATTTGAGTATTCTCGAATTTATTAGGGCTCTTTTGTTCATTTCCCGAAAACCTTAGGTCTTATCGCCTTTCCGAAAATGATAGCTAACCTTTTTACCGTACCCAAAACGACATTTTTAACAATTCGAAAACAACATACATTAAATTTCTCATATCACGAAAGTTCGAGGCGAGAATCATCTCAAGAAAATTAGAGGGATTAAAGGTCTTCCGAACAGATAATTTACCGAAACGATCCGTTGGGTGCCCCTGAATGCGCTCAGCTAGTCAAGGAAAACGACTCGTTTTTCGTAAACGGCAATAAAAACTATATGACCAGACGAAACACGCCAAATGACGCATGAGTAATGCAAGAACAAGGCCAAGGTATGTCCGTGCCTGAATATGCTCGTCAGTAAAATATTCCGATGTGCAACTGTTATGGCGGAATTTTACTGATTTTATACACGAGTCGTTATCATATTTACAAAAACTATCCTGATAGCCAAATACAATTAGTATAAATTTACCGTAGTCTATTGTGAATCCGAAAATTTGATTGGCTCTATTACTGTTTTCTATCTGCTGATAGTCCTGCGCTGATAGTCAATAGCCCGCTTTTTTAATCCTCCACTGTCAGAGAGCCTAGAACAGGCTAGATAGTCAACAGTTACGCATCAGTGCAAATCGCGCATCACGTTTGAACCTGTTGTAACATAATATAACAGTTCTTTTCTACGCGTTACTTGACATTTCTTTCTTTTTATGCAATGAGACAACGATAAATTTATACTAAAACAATTAGACTACTCGCCCTCGTTTTCTACGAGCGATAGTCAACTCGGCTGCGCCTCGTTGACTATCTGCTCGTAGAAAACTCGGGCTCGTAGTCTAATTGTTAAATATATCGCAGTAATTCTCACAGAGTATACCTGAACGAAGAGAACCCGATAGAGTGCCTGAAGATCGAGAAAGAAAACCAACGAGTAAAGGTCCGCTTACGGGTGAAAATTGTAAACAAAGAAACCATCTTACAAGTGCGTTCCTTCCAGTCTTCCCTAAGACTCGTGAATCGATTTTATAAAAATCCTGCTTTCTAGCTGGTTTCATTACTTTTCAGTCCTTTTCCAATCTGAACCTTTCTGAAAGCTCCCGAGGAGAAAGGTGTCTTTGTACAGCGCCATAACACTTATCTCCACTCGAAGCTCCGTCAAACGGCATTGAAATTAATATAGTACTCATCCGTCAAAACAACATCCTCCGATTTGTCGGTTTCTGCCTTTAAATTCTTCATTGAAATTAGCACCGAAAGGTCTCGATTACACAGAAATTGACACTTTACCAGAACCACTAATCTTTAATTCTGAGAAGTTTTAGTGCAAAGTCCAAAAATCAAAGTCTTGCGCATGCGCAAAAACGTGATTGTGTTCCTTTAGATCTCACATTCTCGACCCCAGAGCTCTTGTCTTTTATCACGTGACTGACGGCGACAAGTCATGCCGTCTGTCATGCGCAAAAGAGAAGAGCTCTGAGGTCGAGAATGTAGATCTCATTAAAAGAATTTACATCCACGTTCTTCCTGGGGTAATCCTTTTGATGTTAGTTATATCAAGTTGTTAGTCCAGACGTATGACCCTGGGCATGTTTCTCTTGGTATTGGTATTTATCAATAATAAAAAACTCTACCATGTTGAATAAAGCGGGCTTTGTTTCCAAAGAGGTCCGATCTATAATTCTCTATGTTTCACTAAATTGTCAAATGCCCTAAGCCCTGGTAACCCGTTGAGATCAAATGTGTCATGGTGGGGACCTCAAATATCTGTAAAACACCCGGGGGAGGGGCATGGGTGGGAAGAGCCATTGACTATATAAACTAGTAGTAATCAAAGATTATGCGAGTGCGTTCGACGCCGTATAAATGTTTATACAGATACCTTAAATGATTTCCCTAGCTGTCTCTCAACCTCTAAAAACCAACCTTTTTCATCAACAACCGGGGTTTAACAGAAAGATATTTCAGTGACAATGTCCATGCCAGTCTAATTGAAGACTGCGTTGCGTGACGGCACCAGTTTCCGTAGACTCACAAGTTTATAGGACTAAAAAATTTACATCAGCTTTCAAATTTCGTGCTAAATATTGTCACATTGACTTGTAATGTTTAAGCGCAAAAGCTAAGTTGTAAAAGTATATTTTTTTTCGAACATTATTCTAAGCAGGAAACTCAAATATAACTGACTAAACATTTGCAATCGCGTGCTCGTTGATCGCGTAAACAAACTCCGTGCGACTGATTCGAGTATTTCCACTGGCCTGATTAACAAAGTACACAGTATTTACATTTCCGTTCCCTGGTTCAGGTTCACTCTTATAAATCTTTCCTTCAGAGTACTTTTCCACTGATTCCAAATAAATACTGACCTGAACTAAATCCACAAATGCAATCAAATACAGCCCGGGCATTTAATACAGCTGTTTCCAGTGAACATCCCAAAGCCTAGGCGATCGTGTTCGTGAACATATGAAATGAACAAGCTCATCGTGAGCTCGAACGAACGTTTAAATAACATCATACTGGAAAGGACTTATTGAATATAATACTACTCAGCCTCAAAATTCCACGGCGAAAGAATGAGATCGAGAGCACATTGAAAGAAGGACCAAAGTCTACATTGGCTGCTCACGTGCTCACATGTTCGTCACATCAGTGTCTCACTTATACCCTACGGTACCTCCACAGCGGTCAAATGAGTGCGCATGCTTAAGCCACGCGCGCGCGCGTGGGAATAGATTGCACCATTTCTGTAGAAACAAGCAAGCGCCAAAATGGCGGCATGTTTAAATTTCGCGGTATGTGTTTCATTTCGCGAGGATAAGGCGAAAACAAGACAGCTAAGGTTTTTTACCTTACACACAGCTCTAAAAGGGGCATCTCTTTTATATATATTTTTCAACAAAGAAACTATCTCTGCAACAATAGTAAATTTTCTTGTCGAATTTACGAGTTCGTAGCGAAACATGAAGACTTTTGTTTTTATCGTGATAGTTGTCGTTGGTCTTTCTGGGGGCAGATTTTCGGATCAGAAAGGCTGTTGCCTAAGTAGTAAAACTCGGGAAAAGAACGTTTATAGGGGCAGAATGATGAACTTAGTACCGAGATGGCTCGAGTGACGGAGGTTGACCGTGGAAATTTTGTGGGATGAAGAGGGAAAGTGACCGGAAGTGCGTTAATCACGCGCGTGTTCACGCGAGTGCCCAGTTGTTTGACCGCTGTGAATGGATACGGTACCAGTTTGCTGGCAGTGACATAGTTAATAACTATGCCGTGACATGCCCCTGCAAAAATTAAGCGGGGTTGCCATTTTGTGCCGTACAGGAATGTGGATTTTCCAGCCTATAACCTTACACAGGGCAACTAACTCTCCATAGTCCACGCAACAAAATTAGGCTTGAGTTCCACTTCGTTGAACGCAGATATTAAACTCGATGGATCAATTCTTTAGAAAACCCTATTTCTTTCTTTCGTTTACTTCTGAACCATCTGCCGAGCAGTGTAGATGTACAGTACAGTGGCTCGGACTGATGTTCAGAAGTAAACGAAAGAAAGAAATAGGGTTTTCTAAAGAATTGATCCATCGAGTTTAATATCTGCGTTCAACGAAGTGGAACTCAAGCCTAATTTTGTTGCGTGACTATGGAGAGTTAGTTGCCCTGTGTAAGGTTATAGGCTGGAAAATCCACATTCCTGTACGGCACAAAAATGGCAACCCCGCTTAATTTTTGCAGGGGCATGTCACGGCATAGTTATTAACTATGTCACTGCCAGCAAACTGGTACCGTATCCATTCACAGCGGTCAAACAACTGGGCACTCGCGTGAACACGCGCGTGATTAACGCACTTCCGGTCACTTTCCCTCTTCATCCCACAAAATTTCCACGGTCAACCTCCGTCACTCGAGCCATCTCGGTACTAAGTTCATCATTCTGCCCCTATAAACGTTTCTTTTCCCGAGTTTTACTACTTAGGCAACAGCCTTTCTGATCCGAAAATCTGCCCCCAGAAAGACCAACGACAACTATCACGATAAAAACAAAAGTCTTCATGTTTCGCTACGAACTCGTAAATTCGACAAGAAAATTTACTATTGTTGCAGAGATAGTTTCTTTGTTGAAAAATATATATAAAAGAGATGCCCCTTTTAGAGCTGTGTGTAAGGTAAAAACCTTAGCTGTCTTGTTTTCGCCTTATCCTCGCGAAATGAAACACATACCGCGAAATTTAAACATGCCGCCATTTTGGCGCTTGCTTGTTTCTACAGAAATGGTGCAATCTATTCCCACGCGCGCGCGCGTGGCTTAAGCATGCGCACTCATTTGACCGCTGTGGAGGTACCGTAGGGTATAAGTGAGACACTGATGTGACGAACATGTGAGCACGTGAGCAGCCAATGTAGACTTTGGTCCTTCTTTCAATGTGCTCTCGATCTCATTCTTTCGCCGTGGAATTTTGAGGCTGAGTAGTATTATATTCAATAAGTCCTTTCCAGTATGATGTTATTTAAACGTTCGTTCGAGCTCACGATGAGCTTGTTCATTTCATATGTTCACGAACACGATCGCCTAGGCTTTGGGATGTTCACTGGAAACAGCTGTATTAAATGCCCGGGCTGTATTTGATTGCATTTGTGGATTTAGTTCAGGTCAGTATTTATTTGGAATCAGTGGAAAAGTACTCTGAAGGAAAGATTTATAAGAGTGAACCTGAACCAGGGAACGGAAATGTAAATACTGTGTACTTTGTTAATCAGGCCAGTGGAAATACTCGAATCAGTCGCACGGAGTTTGTTTACGCGATCAACGAGCACGCGATTGCAAATGTTTAGTCAGTTATATTTGAGTTTCCTGCTTAGAATAATGTTCGAAAAAAATATACTTTTACAACTTAGCTTTTGCGCTTAACATTACAAGTCAATGTGACAATATTTAGCACGAAATTTGAAAGCTGATGTAAATTTTTTAGTCCTATAAACTTGTGAGTCTACGGAAACTGGTGCCGTCACGCAACGCAGTCTTCAATTAGACTGGCATGGACATTGTCACTGAAATATCTTTCTGTTAAACCCCGGTTGTTGATGAAAAAAGGTTGGTTTTTAGAGGTTGAGAGACAGCTAGGGAAATCATTTAAGGTATCTGTATAAACATTTATACGGCGTCGAACGCACTCGCATAATCTTTGATTACTACTAGTTTATATAGTCAATGGCTCTTCCCACCCATGCCCCTCCCCCGGGTGTTTTACAGATATTTGAGGTCCCCACCATGACACATTTGATCTCAACGGGTTACCAGGGCTTAGGGCATTTGACAATTTAGTGAAACATAGAGAATTATAGATCGGACCTCTTTGGAAACAAAGCCCGCTTTATTCAACATGGTAGAGTTTTTTATTATTGATAAATACCAATACCAAGAGAAACATGCCCAGGGTCATACGTCTGGACTAACAACTTGATATAACTAACATCAAAAGGATTACCCCAGGAAGAACGTGGATGTAAATTCTTTTAATGAGATCTACATTCTCGACCTCAGAGCTCTTCTCTTTTGCGCATGACAGACGGCATGACTTGTCGCCGTCAGTCACGTGATAAAAGACAAGAGCTCTGGGGTCGAGAATGTGAGATCTAAAGGAACACAATCACGTTTTTGCGCATGCGCAAGACTTTGATTTTTGGACTTTGCACTAAAACTTCTCAGAATTAAAGATTAGTGGTTCTGGTAAAGTGTCAATTTCTGTGTAATCGAGACCTTTCGGTGCTAATTTCAATGAAGAATTTAAAGGCAGAAACCGACAAATCGGAGGATGTTGTTTTGACGGATGAGTACTATATTAATTTCAATGCCGTTTGACGGAGCTTCGAGTGGAGATAAGTGTTATGGCGCTGTACAAAGACACCTTTCTCCTCGGGAGCTTTCAGAAAGGTTTCAGATTGGAAAAGGACTGAAAAGTAATGAAACCAGCTAGAAAGCAGGATTTTTATAAAATCGATTCACGAGTCTTAGGGAAGACTGGAAGGAACGCACTTGTAAGATGGTTTCTTTGTTTACAATTTTCACCCGTAAGCGGACCTTTACTCGTTGGTTTTCTTTCTCGATCTTCAGGCACTCTATCGGGTTCTCTTCGTTCAGGTATACTCTGTGAGAATTACTGCGATATATTTAACAATTAGACTACGAGCCCGAGTTTTTCTACGAGCAGATAGTCAACGAGGCGCAGCCGAGTTGACTATCGCTCGTAGAAAACGAGGGCGAGTAGTCTAATTGTTTTAGTATAAATTTATCGTTGTCTCATTGCATAAAAAGAAAGAAATGTCAAGTAACGCGTAGAAAAGAACTGTTATATTATGTTACAACAGGTTCAAACGTGATGCGCGATTTGCACTGATGCGTAACTGTTGACTATCTAGCCTGTTCTAGGCTCTCTGACAGTGGAGGATTAAAAAAGCGGGCTATTGACTATCAGCGCAGGACTATCAGCAGATAGAAAACAGTAATAGAGCCAATCAAATTTTCGGATTCACAATAGACTACGGTAAATTTATACTAATTGTATTTGGCTATCAGGATAGTTTTTGTAAATATGATAACGACTCGTGTATAAAATCAGTAAAATTCCGCCATAACAGTTGCACATCGGAATATTTTACTGACGAGCATATTCAGGCCACGGACATACCTTGGCCTTGTTCTTGCATTACTCATGCGTCATTTGGCGTGTTTCGTCTGGTCATATAGTTTTTATTGCCGTTTACGAAAAAACGAGTCGTTTTCCTTGACTAGCTGAGGCGCATTCAGGGGCACCCAACGGATCGTTTTCGGTAAATTATCTGTTCGGAAGACCTTTAATCCCTCTAATTTTCTTGAGATGATTCTCGCCTCGAACTTTCGTGATATGAGAAATTTAATGTATGTTGTTTTCGAATTGTTAAAAATGTCGTTTTGGGTACGGTAAAAAGGTTAGCTATCATTTTCGGAAAGGCGATAAGACCTAAGGTTTTCGGGAAATGAACAAAAGAGCCCTAATAAATTCGAGAATACTCAAATTTCCCTAGAATAACCGAACAGATAAAATGTTTTTAGTGCAACCTAAAATTAACCTACGGAGCTTTAAAAGTACTCCAGATAGCCTGAAACAGCGTTTAAAAGCATTTGAGATGAAACGGTGGTTGGGTGCCCCTGCGCATTAGCTTGTAACGACATGACCTTTCTTCCTGTAAAAACGCGTCAGGCCAAATCATACAGCCGTGGCTCGATAGGTTGAAAAATGACGACATTCATAAAAAAATACGATGATTTCAAAAACATAATATTTTAAGCCTTGAACACTTGTAAAAAGTATTTGCAGACGATCTCTCTAGATGAGTGTAAAATTCAAGGAAAGTACACAGTGGTATAATTCATTAGTTTACGTTGCAACGGCCACAGCGACGGTTGTTTACAGTCAGAAAGTTACCACAAATGGAGACGAGTTTCAATAAATATGAACGATAATTGTAATCACGTGTGAAAAGTGTTGTCTGATCACCATCACAGGCTTAGTCATTCAGTCCCTTTTAAAAAGTAATATTTCCTACAACTGCGGTAACGTTTTACAAAATACAACAGCAATTACACTCCTCTAATATGCAACCCACAAACGCCTCACTGCCCCCCAACTTCCTGGCTTGTTAAATGCTTAATCCATCGTGTAAGAAACCGCTTTAAGTGCATTTTTCTCAAAAGTCTACTTTTGTGCCAACTGACTTCACGAGGAGATTTCTACTTTGGGGAGTTTTAAACAGAAATTCCTGAAACTAGAGGACTTAAAGTGATAAAAGATAAGGTCGTGATGCGCTGATAAACCAAAAAACTTGTAACATTTTAACTTCTGTCACGTGACAGGGGATGATTTGTCCAATGGGTGTGGTATAAAATGAGGTTATTTCCAAGAAAAGCCTGTAAAAAGCCCTGAAAACCAGAATTAACTGTCAAAACTGACTTAGGTTTATTGCATAGAACAAAACAGAAACTGTAAAGACGTCTTGTTTGAAAGTCAAATCAGGATCTGCTGGCGTCAATGCTATCAATGCTTTAAATTAAAGCCTCAAAAGGATGTGCTGGTTGTCATAGCAACCATTTGAGTAAAACCTTAAATATTTATCTTCTCTTCATGAGTGCAATCGCACACAATAGATCCTTCTTCACCATGTTTAAACAAACTTTTTAGTCCCCTTTAGCTTATCGATGCAAAAGCTTACCATAGCTGTAGCATAAACCATAAAAACTCTCTTATCAAAATGGGACTCGTTTTGGAATATTTATCGGAAATGAAAACTAAAATTGAGGTCACATCATTGGCATGGTGAAATGTTTTTGTTCAAAAATGATCATATCTTTCGATATCTTGTCAGTTCACTTACGTTGGGATATTGTAGCTATAGATGCCACTGATTATTGTGAAATCTGGAGCATCAGCTGAAAAAGAATCGTGGTGTAGATCTATCGGTTAGAAGGGCTGAAAACTGAGGCTGGAAACTGCCAAGAGCCACCTCAAGGTTGAAACTGGTATTTAGTGTCAAGAAATGCCTCTGAAAAATCAGTATTTGCAAAACCAAATATGTATTTGTTACATTTCTGAATAAATATCCTTATCGATGCCTTTTTACTTGCACAGGTAATTGCTGGGAATATAAAGTAGGCCTGCAAAATGGGAAAAGGAAGCCAATTTTTGCTATTGTTATGGAAAAATCTTGTCCTGCTAAAGAGAGCTCCAGTGCGAACATTTTCTCAAATTGCAATGCCACTCTTTTTCATCGTCATCTTGGTTCTATTACGAGCATTCGTCGTCAAAGATGAGCACAGACCAAGTGTTACTTACTCTTCATTTGATATAAATGAAATGCCACCAGTTTTGACTAATGAGTCAAAATGGAAAATGGCTTTTTCACCAAACACAAGTGATACGCGACAGATAATGCACATGGTTGCGAAACAACTGTCACTTGTAAGAGTCACTGGATTTCAAAATGAAGACGAAATGGTCAGAGTTCTGGTCAGTGAAGAACAAAGTGGCAACAAACCATCAAATGATGCCTTGTTTCTTGGAGGAATTGCCTTCAATAAGAGTCTTAACAGTGGTGATATCATCTACAAAATTCGACTTAGTTCAAAATCAAAGAAAATGACAAGAGAACAGAGACTGGAATTTGGCATGTACCCATCTATCAGCTGGAATACTCAATTCACGTTTCCAGTTTATCAGTTTCCAGGACCTAGAGAAGCAAATTCTACGTATGGGGGGCCTCCTTTTTATTTTGAAGACGGATTTCTGTCACTTCAACATGCTGTGGATTTTGCTATCATCAAGTACAAAGGAAACATGACGGATGTGAACACAGTTGTGTCTGTAAAGAGATTTCCCTACCCAGATTGTACTGATGATCCCTTAATAATAGCCATACAAACAACACTTCCTTTACTTTTGATGTTGTCTCTTATATTCACTGCCTTGAATATTGTTCGAGATATTGTTTATGAGAAAGAGAAGAAGTTGAAGGTGAGAAAATTTGATTCTGAGTAAGGTCTCTTCATATTTTGTTACATTTTCGTGTACATAGCCAAAAATGTATTCATCACTGCGACGATATGTGATGTCCGAGACATTATACAGCATAAAGTTCCAATTTTAAGTACTAATGTACCGTGAAATGACAGCCATCTCATTTAAGACCCAACAACAGGGCATAAGTATTATGAAATTCATGTTTTAGCAAAGGTTTCTAGGAGTCATGTTGTAAGTATCAAAAACTCTTTGAATGGGCAATTTAACAAAGGTTTACCAAATGATGGTACTTTAGTAACATACCTTCTACTTTCACTTTTTAATTTCAGGCCGAGAGCTTTGATGCAAACTATAAATTAAAACAATAATAAATTATTCTATTGTTTGTTAACAGGAATCAATGAAGGTGATGGGTCTGAGTGGCTGGCTTCACTGGTTGGCATGTTTCGCAAAATATTTTTTATTGCTCCTTGTCTCAATGGCGTTAGCTACAATGTTATTCAAAGTAAAATACAATGAGAATGGTCGTATCTTGGACCAAAGCTCACCATTTGTCCTATTTGTTTTCTTAATACTTTATGGAATATCATCCATTATGTTCTGCTTCTGTGTCAGTGTGTTCTTCTCCAAGGCAAACATCGCTGCAGCTGCTGGGGGAATAATCTGGTTTATTAGTTACATTCCATACTTCTTTGTCGCACCAAACTATGACACAATGAGCTTAGGAGCCAAGACAGCATCTTGCCTACTTTCTAATGTTGCAATGTCATTGGGAGCTCAGTTGATAGGGAAATACGAAGGAACTGGCAAAGGAGTTCAGTGGTCAAATCTCAATCAAAGAATATCCGTTGACGACGATTTTACACTTGGTCTCGTCTTGGTGATGTTTGTGGTAGATTCAATAATTTATGGCTTGATTGCTTGGTATGTAGAAGCTGTCTCTCCGGGTGATTATGGAGTTCCGCAACCCTGGTATTTCCCGGTCTTATCCTCTTACTGGTGTGGAAGGAGCAAAGAGGTTAGAATGCTAGAAATTGGAACTATTATAGAGTGTTTTAAAACTTCGTTCCGATTTGTTTTCTTTAAACTTTTTATTGTTTATTTAAAGGATCGAAAAGGAGCTGCCTCACGGTTAAACAGTTTGAAAATTTAGCCTAAATTTTTCAATTTTGTTGCTTATAATCCGTGTCAATCTTCTCCAACTTTAAAGGAGCAACGCGGGGATTTTTGCTGTTTTAGGTACATTCTGTGCTAAAATCGCGTAAAATCATTACTTTGAGGCTTTGATCATAAACAAAATGCTTCTGTAAAGCTACGACGAAAATATCAAATGAATTTTATCTGAGAGGGCTACCACAATAAATTTCTTGAGGATTTTTGGAACACGTAGCGTCAAAATTCGAAAACATTTGGCCAATTTTTTCAAGTTTCAATCCATTTCCATCCATGCTATCCGTAGCGACAGGAAACAGTTTCAGTACCTTCAAACAGTCTTCAATAACAAAACTAGATCATTAGTTTTGAAATTCAATCGATGCGAAGACACCTTCTTCCTTTTTATAAAGTTGCCAAATAGCGTGACAATGGCCCTTTAGCCATCCTTGTTCCTTTATGGTTTATTATTATCTCTTTAGTGTTTTCCTTTCTTTTTAAAGTATTATTTTCAGGTTTCATTCAGTTTAAAGGTAATTTTGTCGATAGTAGAAATAACTCAAAATATCGTGACGTAGCCCCTTTAACCTACCTCTTTAAAAAATATTTATTATATTTTTCTTATTTTTCATTCGATCATTCAGATTATTAGGGACCAGGGCCGGGTTGTTCAAAGCCCGATTAAGCTAACCCAGGGTTAGCGAGAATTTTGATTTCAGTTTTGTAACTTTTTGGTGAGGTGTTCTGTTTGTATAATTTGCCCCGCAGTTTTGAGCTGTAGTAATCTCAAACTACACCAAACATTAGAGATGAAAAATGTTTTTAAACAAGAAAACATAATGCTTCAGTTAACGGTTAACCCTGGGTTAGCGTTAACCGGCTTTCGAACAACCCGGCCCAGAATGCTCGCCTTTATTTTAATTGACATTTTCTAAGCGCCCAGGCATAGAATGTGCGAATTCCTTTTCAATTCTCCATGCAAAGCGTAGTCGCCTTAAAACTCTTTCATTGTTTTGAGGGCTGGATCCTTGTACGTTGTCTCGTCAATGATACTTCAGATGCTGTCATGGGACTGAGATCAGGAGAGTTCGCTGGCCAGCTATCCTTCGTGGCTGTAGAGTTTGGCAAATTATTTTGACACCATGTCTGACTTGCCTTTGAAGTGTGAGTCGGTGCTCCATTATCCGAACGAATGTCATCTCTTTCTTTAAGCTTGTGGTAATATTGGCATAGTTACACAAGGTACAGAAACCAAAATTACCTGATGCATGGGATCAACTAGCCTCTTGGCTTCATCTCGCCTGATCTTTTGCTTTTGTTTTCCCTGTAGGAAGAGATAAGCGATTTTCATAGTTTAGCAAGTGACACCGGATCTGCAATTTCAGAACCTCATGAATTTTTAGAACAAGAACCGGTGGGTTTGGAAGCAGGCATTGAAATAAGAAACCTCAGGAAAGTGTTCAACACTGAGAAAGGTTTGCAAATAATTTTTATGTAGCATATATATTTTGTCAAAAGGTTTGAACTAGGCTTGCCTTGCTGGTTTGGTGAGCCAAATGAAATACTCTCACATGATAAAAAGAAGGTGTCCGAACAAAAACATGCGTGATTTTTTTGCTGTCTCATCATACAAGGCTCCCTTTGAATCCCTAAAAATATGGTTTCTAAATTGTGGAATTTGAAGTCTGCATTCTGCAATGATGAAGCCCATCATGTTTGCAGTAAGGAATAGGGCAGTAATTTCTTAGCTGTACATAGTTTCCCTTCCCTAGGGTCAGGCAGTCTACTTTATACAGGTTAGTACATTAACTGTAATAAAAAAGTATTCGAAGATAAGATTGAAACTTATTTGGGCTGGTTTCCTTGTAAAACAGGCCAGTTGCTTAGTACAGAGTCCATTCATTACTAGCCTAGAACTCTTTCTCACATATCGATTCTTGTTCCTTACAGGAATGAACATAGCTGTTAATGGAGTGTCACTGAACATGTATGAAGGTCAGATTACTGCACTTCTGGGACACAATGGAGCTGGGAAAACAACACTGATGTCCATGCTAACAGGACTCTTTCCTGCTACATCTGGCTCAGCACTTGTCAATGGATGCTGTATAAGTGACAATATCACTGGAGTGCGCAGCAGTCTAGGCAGGCCGGAAATGTTACTATTTTATGCAATAATTAAAAATTTTATTAAAATGATAAATTTTGTTATGTTAAAGGGGCACAGTCACGGTATTTGAGTTATTTTAAGCATCGAAAAAATTACCGTTAAATTGAAGGAAACCTGAAAATAACACTTTATAAAGATAGAAAATCATCAAAGAGTTAATAATAAACCATAAAGGAACAAGGATGGTTAAGGATGGCGAAGATTGTTACGGATTGCAAACAACGAATTTGAAAAGTTTAGCTAAGCTTTTCAAACCGCTTAACCGTGACTAAGCCCCTTTAAGGACACCTTTGATGTCTACACGATCAAATTTACTTGAAGTAATAGCTTTCCTCTTTGTAAGTAGAGGCCTTCGGTTGGCCATATATTTCAAAATTGCTTGCATTAATCAATGTTTAATGATCTGATGAAGTGCATCTAACGAGAATATAGAGATCAATTGAAAATTCCAAGAAATTCCAACCCAAACTGGAAAACACAAACCTCGTGTTTTCAAGTTTCGTAATATTACAATGTACAATTCATTTACATCGTTATCACTATTCATGATCAGTCATTGTCACCATTTACGATCTGTCATCTTAAGTTGTGGGTTAGGTTTTGACATTTCCTACCCAGCATATCAAACGTTGTTATGTGTCCTTTATGATCGAGGTTTAACTTTGAGCTTTTTACAATCACATACACAATTATTGCTGTGCCTCTTAAGCATAACTTACTTCTCTTCAGGTCTTTGCCCACAGCATGACGTGTTGTTTGACCGTCTGACTGTTGAGGAAACATCTGTGGTTCTTTGCCAAGTTAAAAAACTGCCCATCTTGGCGAGTGAAAGATGAGATTGATAGAATGATTGAGTGTATTGGATTAAACTGACAAGCGACACACGCAGGCTCGTGCACTGTCTGGTGGCATGAAAAGAAAACTTTCTGTTGGAATAGCACTCATCGGTGACTCCAAGGTTTGAAATCATCTTGTCTCTTCATGCCTTTCAGTACCTGCTTACATTCAACTAGAAATAAATGGAAATTCTTTCATTTTGCTTTCAAGCAGAGTTTTCATTCATACTCGTTTGTTTCCTGTCTGAATTCTTCCCAGTGGGAACAATCCCTGTTCCACTTGGTTTCCTTTTCATCTCTTAGGCCTGGTTTAAACGTCGCATTTTACATGCGCCGAATCGAATAGCCGAATTAAGTGCATGTAAAATGCACCGTCTAAATCAGTTAAATGCGACATACTTCAATTCGATGCAAGTCAGTCGAATTTTCGACTGATCCAGTCGAATATACGACTGAAGTTCGACAGCTGATTTAAACGCCGTATTTTACATGTGCCGAATTGAATTCAGATTATGTTAAATAATTTACGTTTGCTCGAATGGGAATCTAAAACACGTCGCTCGCGCTCAGCAATTTAATTCGACAAAAAACGCGACCTTTAAATCAAATCAGCCGAACGTATTTATTCGAGTCGACAAAAATTAGTATTTGATTCGGTGCATGTAAAATGCAACGTTTAAACCAGGCCTTACGTATATTTCTTCCTTATACAGGGGTTTCAATAAAGTTTGAAGTAGGCAGCCAGTTTGAGAAGAGTAAGCGACGGTATTGACAAGGGGCCGCAAGGCCCCTTTTGCTAGGGGGGCTGGGGGCATGCCCCCCAGAGAAATTTGAAATCTGGAAGCTCTTTAAACACTATTTCCAGCGTTCTGGGCATCAAATTGTGTATAAATATAAGTACGATTTCTTAAAGCAATGAGGCGTGACCTTGATCTCGAAATTGAGGTGAAAAGTACATCCAAGCCCATCAAAATAAATTTTAATTTTGTTTGAAAGGATCGTTCTTTAATTACTTCAATTTAGGCAGAAAGTAGCCGACGTCTCTCATCGAAGAAGCCGACGCTCTTCGTCGGACGTCGGTGCTTATTGAAACCCCTGCTTATACTAAACTTTTTCTGTTAACCTTAGACTTTTTGTTTGATCTTGAGGGAAGCTCCATGTCACAAAACGTAACTTAATATTTCATGACATCGCCTTTATAACCAAGGCAATTCAAAAGTAATTTTTAACAGTCAATAGTAAAGCCATTGATTGTCAGTGCTATTACACGCTTCAAACATGTTTAAAAGCTGGTTAGCATAAAATGCAGGCTGCAGACCGGACGTAAAACTGCCAGCAGACAAAAACCTGGATGTTATTCAGGTTAATCGGAGTTAACTTCTGCTCTTGGTTAGGCTGAATAGCGTTTCGGATTTAACAGTTTGAATACAGCTGTTTCGAGAAAGGTTTTCTTACAAACGGGGAAAAGGTTACGGGACAATGTCGAAAGTTATTATGGGTGATGGTGGTTTTTACGGTTGTTGATTGAGCCTCAAGGTGTTTCAGCGAGGTGAAAGGAAACAGCACAAACAGGCGTGTTCCTTTTTTCTCGTTCCTTGTTGCTGATTCACTTTGAACATCGATCAAGCAAAACCGGGCTCTTACTACCCATAATAGACTTGCCACAAGTCGACCTCACAAATTTCAGGGAGGAATATGTTAGGCCACGAAGCGGCCGTTGTTCAGAAAGTCTATACCCATAATGCTAATCGACGTTGTCGCGTACACTGTTACACTTCTGTGGGACAACCTTTGTCGAAACAGCCGTATCACTCAAGTTAGCCCGACTAACACTCACGTTAGTCTGTTAACGATTACCCTCAGTCTCTTACAATCCACAGGCCCTAGTCCGCAGTCTTCTTTTTAAACTCTCCC
Organism: Platygyra sinensis; assembly: GCA_019787425.1. Lineage (NCBI taxonomy): Eukaryota > Metazoa > Cnidaria > Anthozoa > Scleractinia > Merulinidae > Platygyra > Platygyra sinensis. Next base: position 5,416 of record JAHPZR010046654.1, on the reverse strand, counting down.
ATCCAAAACCTTATCGAACCATTGGCTGTTAACAGGTTGTAATGCTGGATGAGCCAACATCTGGCATGGACCCATCAGCTCGCAGGTTCACCTGGGATTTGTTGCAGCAACAGAAGGAAGGAAGGACCATTCTCCTCACCACTCACTTCATGGATGAAGCGGACACTCTTGGTGACAGGATTGCCATCATGGCCGAGGGGAACATTAAATGCTGCGGCTCTTCACTTTTCCTCAAGAACAAATATGGCGTGGGCTACCACATGGTCATCGTAAAGGAGCTTAACTGTGATGTTTCTAGGCTTACCGCCTTGGTCACCAGTCACGTGCCTACAGCAAAAGTGGAGAGCAACATTGGTAAGTTAAAGGGTGCCAGACTGGTTAAATGAACTGTTTCATATTGGGTGACCCAATAGTGTCCACATACAAAAACTAAACACAAACAACACTTCTGCAAAGTAGTGAAAATCGAAGAAAATGACAAGGACTCGTCCACTTGATTTAAAGTTAAAGGCACCTTGTACAGCGTACAAGATGGTACCACATGAAAACACAGCTCAATAACTTTCATTTGAACGAGAGCACGCTTAGCTTCATCTAAACAGCAGCGGTCGGTGTACCACTGGCATGTCGTGTTTTTTAACCCTTTCACTGCCAAGGGTCTCCCTTTGACGAGTCAGTAAAATCGTCTGGCGTTAGACAGAGTAAAATCTAATAAGTCGCCCTTGGCAGTGAAAGGGTTAAAATGGGAAAAGGTCAGTTTCAGCATTTTGTGTAATTCATTTGTTCACCAGGTGCTGAACTGTCGTTTATTTTGCCAAGTGAAGCAACAGACAAGTTTGAGGAACTCTTTATTGAGTTGGAAACGTGCCGAAAGGATCTTGGGATCGCCAGTTATGGTGCTTCAGTCACCACAATGGAAGAAGTATTCCTCAAGGTTGGGGCAGAAATGGACAAGCACATCTTAGCGACAAGCTACAACAGAGAACGGTTATAGTTAGAAACTTGCAATGTTACCTGAATCGATCCTCACCAATCATAGTGCGTTTTAACGCACGTGTCATTTCCTGCACTCGACAGCCGTTTCCCAATGTCTTTTCGATGTCTGATTGGTTTGTTGCGACTTATCCTCTGGAGTGGTTGATTATGTAAGTCTTTCCTTTTTTATCATTGGCTACTAGTACGGGTAACATTTTTCAGTAATGTGGCGGGTTGCTTCATTGTTTTACCACTCTTTTACGCCAGAAAGCTACAGTCCCCTCATCCAGCTGCTGTAAGTCGTATTCGCTTGATGTAATGTTTGTTTTACTTCCAAGAATCTCCATCTGTTAACGGAATGCAAAATGAATAAAGCCGTTCCAGGACAAGTGAAAGATCTTCAGTTCTAGCACGCATGGGCACCTTCAGATCATGTAACGGTAGCTATGGCACGTTTGGTGACTACAACAGCTACACGCACAATTCGGGTTTTCGCCCTGTCTCGTCAGCGGTGGTACGCCATGTTTGTAAAGCGGGTGCTGCACACCAAGAGACACAAGCTGGCGATTTTATCTCAACTCGTTCTTCCTCTGTTGTTCACGCTTCTAGCACATCGTTTAATGCAGCGAGCATCCGAAAGCCAAGGACTCTCCATCGCTCACTCTGTCCACACACAACTTCATGGAGAACCATGTTCCCTGGTCCGGCAGACAGGTAATGATTGGGTTGTTGCTAGCTGCACTGTACTAGTGCTACCATTGAGAAGTAGTCGAGAGTTAAGAGGGCCTGAGGTGTGCACATGTAAATGTGAGATGTACTGTGTCCTGTTCTTTATGAATTACGTGTATTCACAAAAAAAATTGTATCTAAGTTTTTAAATGAATAAAAAAAATTGATCTACTTTACGAAGGCTGTTTCGAGTTTGCTTTAGCTTTGCCACCTTCCTGGGTTTTGTAATTAGCTGAGAAAAATGAACATATGCTTAACTTTAATGAACGTGCTCATGCAGTTTTTTTTAAAGAAAAGTCAGTAATACAAATGACGTTTTCCGGGAATATGTATTGTTTATTTTCAAGCAGCGCGCATTAAGTTGATTGTTTAATGCGCGAGAATTTCTACATTAAATCTTTTTTTCTTTGTCTTTTTATTCAACAGTTTCAGTGAACGCAAGTTTCCTTGTGAATAATACACAACTCAGTGGTCTGATGGCAAGACATGTCCTGTGCACGTGACCTGGTGACATGGACCATTACTTGATTGAGTCAAGCTCTGCACATGGGACTCGGTGACTTCAACAGGAAAAATTTGATTGCTGCCACTTTTGTCAAGCATAATGACAAAGGTATGCCTCCTGAATCTGGTTGTTTGTTTCTGTCTGTCTGTCTGTCTGTCTGTCTGTTCTGTCTGTCTCGGTGTCTCTGTCCGTTTATCTGTCTATCATTCTATCTTCCTATCTGTCTTTTTGAAGCGCGCAGTATCGCTAAGTTTAAATTTTAACAGCAGCCCATTACCAGAAGCCTGCAACTTCGGTAATAAGCCAATGCAACGGCATTTTTACAAACCAGTCTATTTTAGCTATATTTTTCCCGCGAAATAGGTCAGTTCCAGTCCACATGAGCTCGCTCAGTGTGGATAAAACAATAGGGCCTCACGTGAACATGTCGACATTATGTTGACATGCCAACATTATTAGTCTGTGCTTGTGATTGCAATTGGTCACTGAGACTCATGTTCTGAATTCGGGATAATTCCAAACTTTAAGTTTTGAATTTAAAAAATAGATAGGTCCTGTGAACAACGCAAGTGACAGGAATATGGGGTTTAGATGTAGGTTCCCATGATGGGCTCCTAATTTTAAGAATTAAGACAGCGTTTCGAAAGAAGTGTTTCAATTCCAGCTACTACAAGTGTCAAAGTGGTCAGCTGTGAGCTGCACTCATGTCCAGGATGGAAGTATTGTTCACTTAGTACTTACATTTGGCAGATTACTTATTTAATTTGGCAAGGATGGGTGTAATTTAGTGGCGTTCACCAATGAGGACACTTTGAGGGCTTATCATAAGGAATTTGAATCTTGTTAGCGTTCAATCCTCGACATGTCCGGTGGAACTACTGCTTTCAGCTTTTGCGTAGTTTTACTAAGCAATAAGCAGGTCTAAACAGAACTTGTAATCTAAGGTAAATCGTTTTTGGGCCTAACAGCCTCACGAGCTCGGCGATCAACTCTGGCTCTCTATATTGAAGGTCCAATTAAGTCTTTTATTACTTATTTTGAACTTATGAATAACAGATGATAGGGGCCAATGCCAAACGCAACCTCAATCGTCACTCTTTTGCATTTTTTTAACTTGGTTTACTCTCCAAAAAAAAAAAAATTCAAATCTGTGATCTTTTAGGACAGTTCTGCGATTGCTCATTCGGTTTGTTTTTCATTTTGCAGTACATGCGACCGCCTGGTTCAATAACCAAGCCTACCATTCTATCGCCGTGTCTCTTGCAGCTTTGGACGCTGCCATCTTGCGTTTACTCTTGGAACCAACTTCTCATTAACTACCATTAACCACCCACTGCCACGAAACAGCTCAAGAATCCTTCCAATGATTTACAACGGTGAGTCAGGAAATAGTTAGTCTAGCGGTGTTCACCCTTTGGTGCGGGCGACGCGCATGGAAGAACCTGAGTACAAGCTCAATGACGACACGAATGACATGAATGAACTTGTTAAATCTTTCATATTTATGAGGGTGTGTTGGTGTTTTTTGAACGACTGAAAAAACAGTCGCCAATTTTTTTCTTTCGTGACTGTTAAAGTAAGGCGGCAAGCAAAAGCAGGAGACGACTTGAGGAAAATTTTTCCAGCATCGCCCTCTACTCGCCTTCGGGAAGTCTCACGTTTCAGTTCCAAGGCCCTTTTGGGGAGCTCTACACTAAATGCAGGCTGTTCTGCACTCCTGTTTATCGAAGATGAAATTGCTTTAATATTTCCTGGGTCGTGTTTCTGCCTAACGTTCGTACAGTTTCGTCAATGTTTACATTACAAAACGTTTCTCGTGTTGTTTCCCATGTAAGAAACGCATTCGTGGCACTTTGGCACTCATAATATTAATGTCAACATCCACTTTAACTTCGGTCCCTTTCGTGGCACCTGTAGTCAATGCCTTGCTGTAGAATGCCAAATTCTCAAACTGAAACCACGAGAACAATACAAGGCCGTAACTGTAAAGAATTTAAATTTTTATAAGAAAGGGTTTAACGTTGCTCCATTGTTTCCCTTTAGCGACGGCGTGCGCGGATTTCAACATCCGCGTTTCAACGTGTTTTATTTGGCAATGGCTTCTTCTTGTGCTTCAAGCCTTTGTTGTGTTTCTGCGTCCAAGAACGAAACGAAAACAAAGAGCCTAAGCACGTGCAGATTTTGTCAGCGGTGTGTGGCTGCAATAAGCTACTGGCACTTCCGTCACTACACGTGGGACTTGATCCAATTTCCATCGTACCAACCCCTGCATTCAATTTTAATCCTTATGGCCGCTTTTGTGACGTCCCAGCTTACGTAGGTCTGTAATCAAGTTACTTCTTTCTACTTTTGGTCTCTGAGCGCTTTTTATTTAACCTAAAACTAGGGTAATCAGCGATTAGCCAATCACGAACCAAACATAATAACGCGAATCAACCAATCAGGCAGCTCAACAGAAACGTTGTGGTAGACCCGTGTAAAGCGCGGTGAAGAGTGTAACCCTTCCCAAGCTGCGGGACAATGCAGGTAAGCCAAGTGGCCCATTGGGTTTTAGTTTTTCTCCTGATTGTGGTTAGAAAGACACGCATGTCTGCCCATGAGTGGTTACGGTAAGCTCGTGCGAGTCTTAAATACAGAGCGAAAGGGAGCTTAACCCGAATCAGGGGGGGGGGGGGGGGGGGAGGATAACGGCCACCGTCTTTTTGCGAGGCGCAACGGTCGACTGTTCATGAAATATATATTTTTCTTCTTCAGAATCTTCACTAGGTCCCTGCGTTTTAAGTTATACTGTTTCTACGCTGCTGTTGTATGTTTTACGGCTTGTGGGCGTTATTCGCTCTGCTCATGTTACTCTGTTCTCGATTTGTGTTTCGTAAAAAACCGACTCCACGGCTCTTCGTAGGATTCTGAACTAATTTTTTCAGAACATTATCGTGACTAGGGCTCGGTCACTTACTTCTAACCGTCTTCATTCTTGAGGGCGCTCCAGGTAGAAATTCTGTCAGTGACAGCTGCAATGCATGTGTTTTCTTTGAAGAAATGTTGGCTTTTTCTTGATCGAACGCTCTCTCGCTTCGGGCGGCCCTTATACAACTGCGTTTTTTATATGTCTGGCTTTTTATTAGTATCGTAAGTTTGCTGCTGGTTTGGCTGCCGGGTTACCATTGTTGAGGTTTTAATCTAAGGACTGTTCATATTTAATTATAC
>JAHPZR010046653.1:20000-25838 GCA_019787425.1 Platygyra sinensis | reverse complement strand
GATCCTTCTTCACCATGTTTAAACAAACTTTTTAGTCCCCTTTAGCTTATCGATGCAAAAGCTTACCATAGCTGTAGCATAAACCATAAAAACTCTCTTATCAAAATGGGACTCGTTTTGGAATATTTATCGGAAATGAAAACTAAAATTGAGGTCACATCATTGGCATGGTGAAATGTTTTTGTTCAAAAATGATCATATCTTTCGATATCTTGTCAGTTCACTTACGTTGGGATATTGTAGCTATAGATGCCACTGATTATTGTGAAATCTGGAGCATCAGCTGAAAAAGAATCGTGGTGTAGATCTATCGGTTAGAAGGGCTGAAAACTGAGGCTGGAAACTGCCAAGAGCCACCTCAAGGTTGAAACTGGTATTTAGTGTCAAGAAATGCCTCTGAAAAATCAGTATTTGCAAAACCAAATATGTATTTGTTACATTTCTGAATAAATATCCTTATCGATGCCTTTTTACTTGCACAGGTAATTGCTGGGAATATAAAGTAGGCCTGCAAAATGGGAAAAGGAAGCCAATTTTTGCTATTGTTATGGAAAAATCTTGTCCTGCTAAAGAGAGCTCCAGTGCGAACATTTTCTCAAATTGCAATGCCACTCTTTTTCATCGTCATCTTGGTTCTATTACGAGCATTCGTCGTCAAAGATGAGCACAGACCAAGTGTTACTTACTCTTCATTTGATATAAATGAAATGCCACCAGTTTTGACTAATGAGTCAAAATGGAAAATGGCTTTTTCACCAAACACAAGTGATACGCGACAGATAATGCACATGGTTGCGAAACAACTGTCACTTGTAAGAGTCACTGGATTTCAAAATGAAGACGAAATGGTCAGAGTTCTGGTCAGTGAAGAACAAAGTGGCAACAAACCATCAAATGATGCCTTGTTTCTTGGAGGAATTGCCTTCAATAAGAGTCTTAACAGTGGTGATATCATCTACAAAATTCGACTTAGTTCAAAATCAAAGAAAATGACAAGAGAACAGAGACTGGAATTTGGCATGTACCCATCTATCAGCTGGAATACTCAATTCACGTTTCCAGTTTATCAGTTTCCAGGACCTAGAGAAGCAAATTCTACGTATGGGGGGCCTCCTTTTTATTTTGAAGACGGATTTCTGTCACTTCAACATGCTGTGGATTTTGCTATCATCAAGTACAAAGGAAACATGACGGATGTGAACACAGTTGTGTCTGTAAAGAGATTTCCCTACCCAGATTGTACTGATGATCCCTTAATAATAGCCATACAAACAACACTTCCTTTACTTTTGATGTTGTCTCTTATATTCACTGCCTTGAATATTGTTCGAGATATTGTTTATGAGAAAGAGAAGAAGTTGAAGGTGAGAAAATTTGATTCTGAGTAAGGTCTCTTCATATTTTGTTACATTTTCGTGTACATAGCCAAAAATGTATTCATCACTGCGACGATATGTGATGTCCGAGACATTATACAGCATAAAGTTCCAATTTTAAGTACTAATGTACCGTGAAATGACAGCCATCTCATTTAAGACCCAACAACAGGGCATAAGTATTATGAAATTCATGTTTTAGCAAAGGTTTCTAGGAGTCATGTTGTAAGTATCAAAAACTCTTTGAATGGGCAATTTAACAAAGGTTTACCAAATGATGGTACTTTAGTAACATACCTTCTACTTTCACTTTTTAATTTCAGGCCGAGAGCTTTGATGCAAACTATAAATTAAAACAATAATAAATTATTCTATTGTTTGTTAACAGGAATCAATGAAGGTGATGGGTCTGAGTGGCTGGCTTCACTGGTTGGCATGTTTCGCAAAATATTTTTTATTGCTCCTTGTCTCAATGGCGTTAGCTACAATGTTATTCAAAGTAAAATACAATGAGAATGGTCGTATCTTGGACCAAAGCTCACCATTTGTCCTATTTGTTTTCTTAATACTTTATGGAATATCATCCATTATGTTCTGCTTCTGTGTCAGTGTGTTCTTCTCCAAGGCAAACATCGCTGCAGCTGCTGGGGGAATAATCTGGTTTATTAGTTACATTCCATACTTCTTTGTCGCACCAAACTATGACACAATGAGCTTAGGAGCCAAGACAGCATCTTGCCTACTTTCTAATGTTGCAATGTCATTGGGAGCTCAGTTGATAGGGAAATACGAAGGAACTGGCAAAGGAGTTCAGTGGTCAAATCTCAATCAAAGAATATCCGTTGACGACGATTTTACACTTGGTCTCGTCTTGGTGATGTTTGTGGTAGATTCAATAATTTATGGCTTGATTGCTTGGTATGTAGAAGCTGTCTCTCCGGGTGATTATGGAGTTCCGCAACCCTGGTATTTCCCGGTCTTATCCTCTTACTGGTGTGGAAGGAGCAAAGAGGTTAGAATGCTAGAAATTGGAACTATTATAGAGTGTTTTAAAACTTCGTTCCGATTTGTTTTCTTTAAACTTTTTATTGTTTATTTAAAGGATCGAAAAGGAGCTGCCTCACGGTTAAACAGTTTGAAAATTTAGCCTAAATTTTTCAATTTTGTTGCTTATAATCCGTGTCAATCTTCTCCAACTTTAAAGGAGCAACGCGGGGATTTTTGCTGTTTTAGGTACATTCTGTGCTAAAATCGCGTAAAATCATTACTTTGAGGCTTTGATCATAAACAAAATGCTTCTGTAAAGCTACGACGAAAATATCAAATGAATTTTATCTGAGAGGGCTACCACAATAAATTTCTTGAGGATTTTTGGAACACGTAGCGTCAAAATTCGAAAACATTTGGCCAATTTTTTCAAGTTTCAATCCATTTCCATCCATGCTATCCGTAGCGACAGGAAACAGTTTCAGTACCTTCAAACAGTCTTCAATAACAAAACTAGATCATTAGTTTTGAAATTCAATCGATGCGAAGACACCTTCTTCCTTTTTATAAAGTTGCCAAATAGCGTGACAATGGCCCTTTAGCCATCCTTGTTCCTTTATGGTTTATTATTATCTCTTTAGTGTTTTCCTTTCTTTTTAAAGTATTATTTTCAGGTTTCATTCAGTTTAAAGGTAATTTTGTCGATAGTAGAAATAACTCAAAATATCGTGACGTAGCCCCTTTAACCTACCTCTTTAAAAAATATTTATTATATTTTTCTTATTTTTCATTCGATCATTCAGATTATTAGGGACCAGGGCCGGGTTGTTCAAAGCCCGATTAAGCTAACCCAGGGTTAGCGAGAATTTTGATTTCAGTTTTGTAACTTTTTGGTGAGGTGTTCTGTTTGTATAATTTGCCCCGCAGTTTTGAGCTGTAGTAATCTCAAACTACACCAAACATTAGAGATGAAAAATGTTTTTAAACAAGAAAACATAATGCTTCAGTTAACGGTTAACCCTGGGTTAGCGTTAACCGGCTTTCGAACAACCCGGCCCAGAATGCTCGCCTTTATTTTAATTGACATTTTCTAAGCGCCCAGGCATAGAATGTGCGAATTCCTTTTCAATTCTCCATGCAAAGCGTAGTCGCCTTAAAACTCTTTCATTGTTTTGAGGGCTGGATCCTTGTACGTTGTCTCGTCAATGATACTTCAGATGCTGTCATGGGACTGAGATCAGGAGAGTTCGCTGGCCAGCTATCCTTCGTGGCTGTAGAGTTTGGCAAATTATTTTGACACCATGTCTGACTTGCCTTTGAAGTGTGAGTCGGTGCTCCATTATCCGAACGAATGTCATCTCTTTCTTTAAGCTTGTGGTAATATTGGCATAGTTACACAAGGTACAGAAACCAAAATTACCTGATGCATGGGATCAACTAGCCTCTTGGCTTCATCTCGCCTGATCTTTTGCTTTTGTTTTCCCTGTAGGAAGAGATAAGCGATTTTCATAGTTTAGCAAGTGACACCGGATCTGCAATTTCAGAACCTCATGAATTTTTAGAACAAGAACCGGTGGGTTTGGAAGCAGGCATTGAAATAAGAAACCTCAGGAAAGTGTTCAACACTGAGAAAGGTTTGCAAATAATTTTTATGTAGCATATATATTTTGTCAAAAGGTTGAACTAGGCTTGCCTTGCTGGTTTGGTGAGCCAAATGAAATACTCTCACATGATAAAAAGAAGGTGTCCGAACAAAAACATGCGTGATTTTTTTGCTGTCTCATCATACAAGGCTCCCTTTGAATCCCTAAAAATATGGTTTCTAAATTGTGGAATTTGAAGTCTGCATTCTGCAATGATGAAGCCCATCATGTTTGCAGTAAGGAATAGGGCAGTAATTTCTTAGCTGTACATAGTTTCCCTTCCCTAGGGTCAGGCAGTCTACTTTATACAGGTTAGTACATTAACTGTAATAAAAAAGTATTCGAAGATAAGATTGAAACTTATTTGGGCTGGTTTCCTTGTAAAACAGGCCAGTTGCTTAGTACAGAGTCCATTCATTACTAGCCTAGAACTCTTTCTCACATATCGATTCTTGTTCCTTACAGGAATGAACATAGCTGTTAATGGAGTGTCACTGAACATGTATGAAGGTCAGATTACTGCACTTCTGGGACACAATGGAGCTGGGAAAACAACACTGATGTCCATGCTAACAGGACTCTTTCCTGCTACATCTGGCTCAGCACTTGTCAATGGATGCTGTATAAGTGACAATATCACTGGAGTGCGCAGCAGTCTAGGCAGGCCGGAAATGTTACTATTTTATGCAATAATTAAAAATTTTATTAAAATGATAAATTTTGTTATGTTAAAGGGGCACAGTCACGGTATTTTGAGTTATTTTAAGCATCGAAAAAATTACCGTTAAATTGAAGGAAACCTGAAAATAACACTTTATAAAGATAGAAAATCATCAAAGAGTTAATAATAAACCATAAAGGAACAAGGATGGTTAAGGATGGCGAAGATTGTTACGGATTGCAAACAACGAATTTGAAAAGTTTAGCTAAGCTTTTCAAACCGCTTAACCGTGACTAAGCCCCTTTAAGGACACCTTTGATGTCTACACGATCAAATTTACTTGAAGTAATAGCTTTCCTCTTTGTAAGTAGAGGCCTTCGGTTGGCCATATATTTCAAAATTGCTTGCATTAATCAATGTTTAATGATCTGATGAAGTGCATCTAACGAGAATATAGAGATCAATTGAAAATTCCAAGAAATTCCAACCCAAACTGGAAAACACAAACCTCGTGTTTTCAAGTTTCGTAATATTACAATGTACAATTCATTTACATCGTTATCACTATTCATGATCAGTCATTGTCACCATTTACGATCTGTCATCTTAAGTTGTGGGTTTAGGTTTTGACATTTCCTACCCAGCATATCAAACGTTGTTATGTGTCCTTTATGATCGAGGTTTAACTTTGAGCTTTTTACAATCACATACACAATTATTGCTGTGCCTCTTAAGCATAACTTACTTCTCTTTCAGGTCTTTGCCCACAGCATGACGTGTTGTTTGACCGTCTGACTGTTGAGGAACATCTGTGGTTCTTGCCAAGTTAAAAAACTGCCCATCTTGGCGAGTGAAAGATGAGATTGATAGAATGATTGAGTGTATTGGATTAACTGACAAGCGACACACGCAGGCTCGTGCACTGTCTGGTGGCATGAAAAGAAAACTTTCTGTTGGAATAGCACTCATCGGTGACTCCAAGGTTTGAAATCATCTTGTCTCTTCATGCCTTTCAGTACCTGCTTACATTCAACTAGAAATAAATGGAAATTCTTTCATTTTGCTTTCAAGCAGAGTTTTCATTCATACTCGTTTGTTTCCTGTCTGAATTCTTCCCAGTGGGAACAATCCCTGTTCCACTTGGTTTCCTTTTCATCTCTTAGGCCTGGTT
>JAHPZR010046653.1:0-17500 GCA_019787425.1 Platygyra sinensis | reverse complement strand
GGTGCTTCAGTCACCACAATGGAAGAAGTATTCCTCAAGGTTGGGGCAGAAATGGACAGCACTCTTAGCGACAAGCTACAACAGAACGGTTAGTTAGAAACTTGCAATGTTAACCTGAATATCCTCACCAATCATAGTTGCGTTTTAACGCACGTGTCATTTCCTGCACTCGACAGCCGTTTCCCAATGTCTTTTCGATGTCTGATTGGTTTGTTGCGACTTATCCTCTGATTGGTTGATTATGTAAGTCTTTTTATCATTGGCTACTAGTACGGGTAACATTTTTCAGTAATGTGGCGGGTTGCTTCATTGTTTACCACTCTTTTACGCCAGAAAGCTACAGTCCCCTCATCCAGCTGCTGTAAGTCGTATTTCGCTTGATGTAATGTTTGTTTTACTTCCAAGAATCTCCATCTGTTAACGGAATGCAAATGAATAAAGCCGTTCCAGTGACAAGTGAAAGATCTTCAGTTCTAGCACGCATGGGCACCTTCAGATCATGTAACGGTAGCTATGGCACGTTTGGTGACTACAACAGCTACACGCACAATTCGGGTTTTCGCCTGTCTCGTCAGCGGTGGTACGCCATGTTTGTAAAGCGGGTGCTGCACACCAAGAGACACAAGCTGGCGATTTTATCTCAACTCGTTCTTCCTCTGTTGTTCACGCTTCTAGCAATCGTTAATGCAGCGAGCATCCGAAAGCCCAAGGACTCTCCATCGCTCACTCTGTCCACACACAACTTCATGGAGAACCATGTTCCCTGGTCGGCAGACAGGTAATGATTGGGTTGTTGCTAGCTGCACTGTACTAGTGCTACCATTGAGAAGTAGTCGAGAGTTAAGAGGGCCTGAGGTGTGCACATGTAAATGTGAGATGTACTGTGTCTGTTTCTTTATGAATTACGTGTATTCACAAAAAAAATTGTATCTAAGTTTTTAAATGAATAAAAAAAATTGATCTACTTTACGAAGGCTGTTTCGAGTTTGCTTTAGCTTTGCCACCTTCCTGGGTTTTGTAATTAGCTGAGAAAAAATGAACTATATGCTTAACTTTAATGAACGTGCTCATGCAGTTTTTTTTAAAGAAAAGTCAGTAATACAATGACGTTTTCCGGGAATATGTATTGTTTATTTTCAACAGCGCGCATTAAGTTGATTGTTTAATGCGCGAGAATTTCTACATTAAATCTTTTTTTCTTTGTCTTTTTATTCAACAGTTTCAGTGACGCAAGTTTCCTTGTGAATAATTACACAACTCAGTGGTCTGATGGCAAGACATGTCCTGTGCACGTGACTGGTGACATGGACCATTACTTGATGAGTCAAGCTCTGCACATGGGACTCGGTGACTTCAACAGGAAAAATTTGATTGCTGCCACTTTTGTCAAGCATAATGACAAAGGTATGCCTCCTGAATCTGGTTGTTTGTTTCTGTCTGTCTGTCTGTCTGTCTGTCTGTCTGTCTGTCTCGGTGTCTCTGTCCGTTTATCTGTCTATCATTCTATCTTCCTATCTGTCTTTTTGAAGCGCGCAGTATCGCTAAGTTTAAATTTTAACAGCAGCCCATTACCAGAAGCCTGCAACTTCGGTAATAAGCCAATGCAACGGCATTTTTACAAACCAGTCTATTTTAGCTATATTTTTCCCGCGAAATAGGTCAGTTCCAGTCCACATGAGCTCGCTTCAGTGTGGATAAAACAATAGGGCCTCACGTGAACATGTCGACATTATGTTGACATGCCAACATTATTAGTCTGTGCTTGTGATTGCAATTGGTCACTGAGACTCATGTCTGAATTCGAGATAAATTCAAACTTTTAAGTTTGAATTTAAAAAATAGATAGGTCTGTGAAAACGCAGTGACAGGAATATGGGGTAGATGTAGGTTCCCAGTGATGGGCTCCTAATTTTAAGAATTAAGACAGCGTTTCGAAAGAAGTGTTTCAATTCCAGCTACTACAAGTGTCAAAGTGGTCAGCTGTGAGCTGCACTCATGTCCAGGATGGAAGTATTGTTTACTTAGTACTTTACATTTGGCAGGATTACTTATTTAATTTGGCAGGATTGGGTGTAATTTAGTGGCGTTTCACCAATGAGGACACTTTGAGGTGCTTATCATAAGGAATTTGAATCTTGTTAGCGTTCAATCCTCGACATGTCCGGTGAACTACTGCTTTCAGCTTTTGCGTAGTTTTACTAAGCAATAAAGCAGGTCTAAACAGAACTTGTAATCTAAGGTAAATCGTTTTGGCGCCTAACAGCTCACGAGCTCGGCGATCAACTCTGGCTCTCTATATTGAAGGTCCAATTAAGTCTTTTATTACTTATTTTGAACTTATGAACTACAGATGATAGGGGCCATGCCAAACGCAACCTCAATCGTCACTCTTTTTGCATGTTTTTAACTTGGTTTACTCTCCAAAAAAAAAAAATTCAAATCTGTGATCTTTTAGGACAGTTTCTGCGATTGCTCATTCGGTTTGTTTTTCATTTTGCAGTACATGCGACCGCCTGGTTCAATAACCAAGCCTACCATTCTATCGCCGTGTCTCTTGCAGCTTTGGACGCTGCCATCTTGCGTTTTACTCTTGGAACCAACTTCTCATTAACTACCATTAACCACCCACTGCCACGAACAGCTCAAGAATCCTTCAATGATTTACAACGGTGAGTCAGGAAATAGTTAGTCTAGCGGTGTTCACCCTTTGGTGCGGGCGACGCGCATGGAAGAACCTGAGTACAAGCTCAATGACGACACGAATGACATGATGAACTTGTAAATTTTCATATTTATAGGGTGTGTTTGTTTTTTTGAACGACTGAAAAACAGTCGCCAATTTTTCTTTCGTGATGTTAAAGTAAGGCGGCAAGCAAAGCAGGAGACGATTGAGGAAAATTTTCCAGCATCTCCCTCTATGCCTTCGGGAAGTCTCACGTTCAGTTCCAAGGCCCTTTTGGGAGCTCTACACTAAATGCAGGCTGTTCTGCACTCTGTTTATCGAAGATGAATTGCTTTAATATTTCTGTCGTTTCTGCTAACGTTGTACAGTTTCGTCAATGTTTACATACAAACGTTTCTGTGTTTCACATGTAAGAACGCATTCGTGGCACTTTGGCACTCATAATATTAATGTCAACATCCACTTTACTTCTTCACTTTCGTGGCCACCTGTAGTCAATGCCTTGCTGTAATGCCAAATTCTCAAAACTGAAACCACGAGAAATACAAGGCCGTAACTGTAAAGAATTTAAATTTTTATAAGAAAGGGTTTAACGTTGCTCCATTGTTTCCCTTTAGCGACGGCGTCGGATTCAACATCGCGTTCAACGTGTTATTTGGCATGGCTTTCTTGGCTTCAAGCTTTGTTGTGTTTCTCGTCCAAGAACGAACGAACAAAGCCAAGCACGTGCAGTTTGTCAGCGGTGTGGATCCAATAAGCTACTGGCATTCCGCCTACACGTGGGACTTGATCAATTTCCTCGTACCAACCCTCTCAATTTTAATCCTTATGGCCGCTTTTGACGTCCCAGCTTACGTAGGTCTGTAATCAAGTTACTTCTTCTACTTTTGTCTCTGAGCGCTTTTTATTAAACTAAAACTAGGGTAATCACGATTAGCCAATCACAACAAACATAATAACGCGATCAACCAATCAGAGCTCAAAGAAAAGTTGTGTTACCAGTGTAAAGCGCGGGAAGAGTGTAACCCTTCCAAAGCGCGGGAAAATGCAGGTAAGCCAAGTGGCCATTGGGTTTAGTTTTCTCCTGATTGGTTAAAAAGACAGCATGTCTGCCCTGATTGGTTACGGTAAGCTGTGCGAGTTTAAATACAGAGCGAAAGCGAGCTTAACCGAATCGTGAGGATAACCGGCCACCGTCTTTTTGCGAGCGCACGTCGACTGTTCATGAAATATAATTTTCTTTTCTCTCTTCACAGGTCCTCGTTTAAGTTATCTGTTTCTGCTGTTGATGTTTTACGGCTGGGCCGTTATTCCTCTCATGTATCTGTTCTCGTTTGTGTTTCGTACCGCTTCCACGGCCTTCGTAGTTCTGACTATTTTCAACATTATCACAGGGCTGGTCACACTTCTAACCGTCTTCATTCTTAGCGCTCCAGGTAAATTCTCAGTACAGCTGCATCATGTGTTCTTTGAAGAATTTGCTTTCTTATAAACGCTCTCCCTTAGGCCCTTACACCGTTTTTATATGTCTGCTTTTTTATTAGTATCGAAGTTTGCTCTGTTTGGCTGCCGGGTTACATTTTGAGATCTAAGGGACTGTTCATATTAATTATACGCAGGGGTGGGCTGGAGGAAAATTAAGCAATATCAAAAACATTTTTCCTACCCCCTCCCCCCCCCCCCCATGGACTGTAATTTTTTTCAAGACACCCCAATTTCCCTCAGACATATTTCAGAGCCCCCCCAATCTGAAAATGAGAATGTACAAGATAGACCTAGAAAGAGGAGAAAGAAAGAAAATAAGCGTAAATCCAAGAAGAGAAAACAAGACATTCTGGTGAGAAATAGTCAAGCATTAGCAAGCTTGATAACTGGAAGTGCAGCTGAAGATAGGTTTTAGTTCCCAATCCATCTAAAATAAGAAAGGCAGAACTAACAGTATTAAATACAAATACCATTACCCTGACTCCCAGAAAACATTGTGAGCCCCTGAAGTACTTATTAGAGAATTACTTTTTCCATGAAGATGCAAGAGAGTGCATTCTTAGCATTCTATCAGTAGTGGAAGTAAGAAAGGTACAAACAAAGGCCTCTGCAAAGCATGAAAAATGCTCAAAAACCCCAAAAAACTTCCTTACGGGGCAAAAAGCCCTATTTGATATTTTCCAAGCAAAAAAAATCAGAGGATGAAAAGGTTGTTGAAGAAAGTGACAACCTTAAAAATGTTGCTGCTCTCCATGACAGTAGTGAGGAGAGTTGTGGAGATGATAGCGCTTGCAGTGACTCAGGAGGTAGTGAAAGTGATTGAAAAGACTGGAAGTGATTGAAAAGACTGAAAGTGATTGAAAAGACTGAAAGTGATTGAAAAGACTGAAAGTGATTGCAAAGACTGAAAGTGATTGCAAAGACTGAAAGTGATCTTGTTCTAAGCCCTTGTGAGACTAAACATCATGTATAGTTGACAGCTTGTACATATTTTAATATTACTACCCGCTATATATCAGGTGTTATGCTACACCAGTACAGTCAATGCCATGTGAGATTTTCTTGTTATACTTTTTATATCCTTATAGTTCAGTTTCTAGCAAGCATATTTCTTCTTATGTTCAAGATAACTGCATCCAAGTTTGTTTAATAAAAGGTTTAGCATAATTCCCTGCATTTACACATAACACTTGTTAACTGATTGCCCTGTTTAAATAAAGCAATCAAGAGTTCATTCATGAAAAAATAGGGGCTTGTATTTCCGATTAGCAAAATCAACTGAGCAATTGTCATTGTTACTTTGACAGATTACTAATTTGTGCCACCTGTCATATAAATTCTGGTTTCATACTTCACATTATCAATGGTCTAAGTTGACACGAGTACAAGGTATTCTACAATGTTTGTTTCTTTGACAAGCCCCCCCCCCCCTCATCAGACAAAACAATTTAGGAAGCCCCCCTCCTTGTTTTTGATTTTTTTTTCGAGGCCCCCACTAATTTTCCCCCAGCCCCCCCTGACCCTTAATTAATGAACGGTCCCTAAGAACAGTTTTTGGCGATTGACATTCATTTAATCACTCCAACAAAGAGATAATTTTTCAGTGATTCAACACCAATTGTTGGACAGCAATAATACGTGATGGATCACAACTTACTCATTAATTCCTATACGAACATTTTCGCATAAGTACATTGGAAATAAGCCGCAGTGCGTTCTCGACCTGCGGAATCAGTTTCTTTTTAAAGCGCACAAGTATACTATCACTGACTTTCGAAAAAACATTTTGGCGCAAAACCCCTCGGAAAATATGAGGTACCAAATAGAACAGACCCCTCGGATAATAATAGCCCCAAAATGCAACCGACTACTGTGGATTATTGGCCCTCGGTCGTTTTTGTAAAGACCTCGCTACGCTCCATCCGTACTACTACGACCTCGGGCCAGTACTACCCAATACGGCCCTCGCGCTTTGTTACGACGGGGTTAATATATTCTAACGCATTTTGTTTAGCAGTAGTTTCTTTTCTTTCTTTAGGTTTACACCACCAGGACATTGCTCGTGCGCTGAAATGGGCCTTTCTCGTTCTACCTAACTTCTGCCTCGGCCAGGGAATGGCAGACATGTTCAAAAACTACAATGCTATAGACATGTTCAACTCTGCTGTGGATAGGTGTGTTGCGACGTACCACAGCCCTAGAAAATTCTGTGAAGGAAACATTCGAACACTAGGCGGCGATGGGCTACCGCTTCAGGATAATTACCTGGCCTGGGATAATCCCGGCATTGGACGTTACCTGGTATTTTTGGCCTGGGAAGGAATCCTTTTCTTCGCGCTCGTGTTGCTGATCGAGTATCGCGTGTTTGACGCGTTTATGAGATTTTTGGCGCGTTTGCGCTCATACTCCACCGGAGTGTTTACAATGGAGGAGTCAAGCCTGGCTGACGATGAGGATGTTTTAGCGGAGAAAGAAAGAATCTTGACCTCTGAAGACATCGATGATGTTCTTGTTATCAAGGAGCTGAGTAAAGTCTTTGTTGGACATGGCCGTAAGTTGTAGTTTTAATGACAGCTTTTGAAGACTGGTACAATGCAAATCTTACTTCCCTACATTTTTTCCGTTGCAGGTATTTTCGGAGGTTCGCCATTTTTGGCGACTTTTCGAGTGCCGGTTTTATTGCATTGTTCAGTCCTGAATGATGGTAGGAAATGTAACCAAACGTGGATATTCCGAACCACGAACAAGCTAACACGGTTAATACAAGCTATAAATAGTAGTTAGAGAATTATCATGTTAATATCTACAAAGAAAACTCGGGGGCAGCAAGCTGAAAGGTTATAGATACATCTGTGTTTGATTGCCAGGTCGTGGGCCATTGGTTGCAGTGGATCGTTTGAGCCTAGGTATCCCCATGAGTGAGTGTTTTGGTCTTCTGGGAATTAACGGCGCCGGAAAGACCACCACGTTCAGGATGTTGACTGGTGACGAGACCATGTCAGGAGGGACAGCTTTGGTTGAAGGCTTTGACATCAGAACCAACATGAACAGGGTTAGTTGCACTGATTCGTTCTCAGGATCGTTCTTCTTCCCGCTCAAGTAATGATAGCGAGGCACGACACGCATGTCTGTGCCTGGCGCGTGTCTCGCTCTCGCGAAACGCTGCAACTCGCTCCTTATTTCTTGAGCGCTAGCTTGTTTTCGTTCTGCAACAACAACAATCTTTATTTGTACTATCTCACACTGCGGGTACAATGAAAGCTTAAAGTACAAGTATGTGGCAAAATTTAGAGCTGTTATTTTATCGCCTGCGGCCGGTGGATTCTCCCCTGGCTCTAAATTGGGTCGGGTAGGTAAACTTGTCTTCTTAATCTCCTGTATTTAATTGTTTCCAGGTTCGTCAGCGTATTGGTTATTGCCCACAGTTCGATGCTTTGATCGATCAGTTGACCGGAAGAGAGCTGCTTTACACGTACGCGCGGCTAAGAGGCGTACCGGAGGGGCGAATACCGAACGTTGTTGAGGATCTTATTAACGCTTTAATGCTCCAGGAACACGCTGATAAGTTAACTAGTTCTTACAGGTACGTCATCAGCTTGCTTGTATCATAGATAGATCACGTGCACTATTTAAAGACTAGGCATTTTCTCACCCTACACTTCCCTCCCTAGTGGTGGCAACAAACGGAAGTTGAGCACTGCCATATCACTGGTAGGGGATCCCCCAGTGGTGTTTCTGGATGAACCCACCACTGGTATGGACCCAGTGGCGAGACGATTATTATGGGATGCGCTATCACGTGTTCGAGCTGATGGACGTTGTATCGTGATTACGTCACACAGGTGAGTGTCTTGTAGTATTTGAGATCAGTGAGGGTTTAATTGTCCCATTTTTTCTCTCATTCCTCCATGTTTTTTTAAATCTATATGGTGCACTTCATTTCTAATTTCTTGTCTGAGCTGCAGAAATGAAATAGAAAGTCTTTACTTCTCTGAAAAATTTGCTCTCTTAGAATGGAGAATCGGTCTCGATCAGGAGTTTTTTTCTCCCTACAGTAACGATACATTTTTTGTGCATACAGGTGATAAGAATAAACACATTTTCAACCACGGGATAGTGTCTTGATGAAACACCAAATTCTCATTTCTCGGACTAAAAGAAATGGATGGAAATCAGTAACAAGAGTTAATATTTCAAGGTTGTAACATTAATTGTCAATCATCGATGGTGTCTTGATCAAACACCGAATTTCATATCTTAGTTTAAAGTGAATTTTGGAAATAGGTAGTAAGGATTAATATTTCGATCTTGTAACACTTTTAGGGTTAACATAACTGTTGTTTGGTTTGCAGTATGGAAGAGTGCGAAGCTCTTTGCTCCCGACTCGCTATCATGGTAAACGGACGACTGAAATGCTTAGGAAGTCCTCAACATCTTAAAACCAAATTTGGCGAAGGCTACACTCTGCTCGCGAGAGTGTCCAGTGATACACCTGATATTACACCGCTGAAGGAATTTATAGAAAGCTCATTCCCTGGTAGCGTGTTAAAAGACGAACATCAAGGGATGGTTCACTATCACATCTGCGACACCAGGGTAACGTGGGCTCAGCTGTTTGGAACAATCGAGCGCGTTAAGTTGAATTTCAACATCGAGGATTATTCTGTTAGTCAGACCACCTTAGAGCAAGTGTTTCTAAACTTTGCCCGAGGACAAAGGGCAGAAGAGGAATGAATTTGCATTGTATAACACGAACAGTAGTTAGATAGCAAAATAAATCGTTAATATTTGAATTGTTCTTATTTAAGATTCAGTTACACTACCAGATTCCATTTTCTTTTTATATTTATAGTCAGTTAAGTAATTTGTTTATTATAAAGCGCTATTGGGTAGCGATGGAAAAAGCACTATGCAAATAAGATATTCTAGTTATTATCATTATCACTGCGATCTTGGGTAAAGTGGGCACGAGTCCAATTTTTTTCATTTTTTTAATACTATGAAATAAACTTTTAAATTAGTTTCCCAGTGTCGGCAATAAGTTCAGCATCAATCACATAAAGGTTGTGTTCAGTTCTACGTGTGCAGAAGGGACTAAGATGCCCTAGTTCTTAAGTTCTCTCTATCAAAACGGACACCTCTGTGAAACAGACTTCTCCTTAGACATAAGATGTCTGTAATAGACACCTGTCACTCAAGCCGAGAAATCAATTGGAATAAATTACGTACTTATCGATTTACGGTAGATTTAATTCTTGTTTGATAGATTGTAGGTCAGTCCGATGAATGATATTCAACTTTTTTAACATGCAATAGTTAAGTATGCTGATAGAAAATGGTTGCTGCTTTGCTTAAAAACAAAAATAATAATTAGCAGTCTTGATGAATAGCTTGCATTGATATTATTTCAGTTTGGTATTTGTAAAATGCAACGCTTTAATTTGTATTTACTGTCTTGTTTCTTGTTTTCCGTTGTTGCTGCTGTTTTTTAACTACAAAATAGAATGGTTTAAATAAACAAATTAAGATATAATTGTCACCATATCATTTTAAGTGTCGACTCAACGAATTACTTTCACTCATGGGAGAAGAAAAACAGTTTCAGTTGTTTCGGGGACTTGCTCAAGTTTGCTTGAGGGTAGGTCAGCAACCGGGGACGTAAGAGCTAGTAGGCCTAGGCAATATGCGAACAAGGAAGGGGATTTATTTGCTCCCCCAGCCGGAGTACCCGGAGTACTCCAAATTTTTCGATCGAGCACTTTTTTCAACCCTAGGCCCCTCGTTTTACCCCGAGCGCTCATCTTGAATGAATTCTTGATCAGTGAGTATAAGATATAGTCGGGAAATTCGTGAAATGTTGCCATTTTTCGGTGAGCTTGTTGTTTCAAGAGGCATCTACGTGATGTGTAAAGCAGAAAGCCGGGGCTTCATCCGATCAGTTGCATTGTGCGCAAAACGTAGACGAGATAAAAGTGATTATAAAGGTCTCGTCAAACGGACTCGCAAGTAGTCGCAAGTAGAAACTTGCGTTGGGTAGCCAAAACGACTCGAAAGTCATTTCAGGGCAGCCATATCGTACATTTCATTGACTAATAGGTTGCCATAAAAACGAATGGACGTCACTCAACTTGCGTTGACTTGGGATGAGTGGCCAAACGGTGAAAATTCGTGCGTCGAATAGGGTGCAAATTGTTTGATGTCGACCCCACTGAGCTCCAGTCAACGCAAGTTCACACACTGCTGGCCAAACGGACTCGCAAACAAACGAGTACGTTTGGCCAGGGCTTAAAACAAGTTATAATTTGGTCTCACACTCTGTAACAGTACACCTGTGTTCCTGTATGGTTCTGTAACTTGGCGACTGACCAAGGGATTGAAGCAGAAGGTTGCAAGTGATCCTCAACAATAGCCTGAAGGATATCCTGCAGATTTATTGGCCTAGATGAATACGCAATGAGGAACTTTGGAGACAAGCAGGGCAGCGACTAGTCGAGCAGGAGATTAGACAGAGAGCTTGGGGTTGGATGGGCCACACGCTGAGGAGACCAGACGGATACATAGCCAAGAGGACTATAGAGTGGAAGGCCACAAGTGAAGTGCAGCACACCTGGAGCCGTACAAGAATGGCAGAGTTGGAGGAGAGACAGCTCAAGTGGCAGGAAGCGAAACGCACTTCCCAAAATTGGTTCAGGTGACGGGCACTAGTGGACGATCGAAGAGGATTGAAGTGAAGTGAGTTACACTCTGCCATCAGCCCATTTTATTCTGTTCCTCTCTGAGGATTAACATTTGTGTAAATGAGTGGTTTTTGTTGGTAACGAGAGAAATTGTGACTGGCAAGTGCTTTATATTGCGCCCGGGGGGGGGGGGGTACTTAACAAAGTTTAATACGGGGAGGCTCCGCCCCGAGGTCCAACCCCTTACCCTTTCATATACCATTTCAGGAGCCCATTACCCGGAGCTTCCATCTTCCATACAGACCCTCTGAGTCAACCCTTTCCCGTATCTTTTTATTTTTAGAATCATCTCCCACTGAGGCTTTCGCGGGTTTCTTTTAAAACAGCCAATCATGAGAGAGCTGTGGTCTTCTATTGTTATAAGTCACAGGCATGTCACACGAAAGCTTTTCAATCATGACGGAAAGCGAGGAAAATTAATCCAAGGAAAGTTCTGATATTTATGAGCCAACTTCCACAGAAAACTGCAAGTCTTTCCGAACGCCGAATAGCGGCATATACAACACGCAAAACAGTCAACAGACTTGCGCGTAAACAGCTACATTTGAATTTATGTAGTGTCAGAACGACCAAACGGAGGAATAAACCTTACTTGAGAAACAAAAGCTCTATTAGATAGCTGCAAGAAACATAAGAATGCTCTAGACAAACGTAAAGCTTTCTAGAAGTAAAGCTAAGGCGTCTGAGAAGAAAAACGCACGAGGACAGATATGCAATCCGTGACAGTCAATATACTGTACTTGCGAACAGTTATAATCAAACAGCCGGCCTCGGCGTCACAATATAGAATACAAATAAGCAACACGTTCACGGAAAATCTCAAATTTAGTTCCGCGAAGACAAATACAAGTTTAGAGACTAAAAACATATCATGCAATCTATAGAATTGAGCCTAAACAATGCTTAAACACATGGCAAATTACAGAGGTTCGAGGCGACATGCCGACAAGAGCGGAAATCACGCAGACCTATGACCTCTAAAAATCTCAGCTACAACACGGGCTAACGGATCAACTTTACTTAAAATTTCTCCTTATAACTCAGCATTAAGTGTCCCCCCGAGTGAAGCAAAAAGAAAGGTTAAGCTACCGAGCAGAGAACTGCTAATGTACAAATGTCAAGAACCGCAGGAGTCGTTTACGGCTTGTCAACCCCATTTTACAACAATACCCCAATGTATGTTTGTAGATTAGGCATGCAAACTCCAGTCGCCGTTAACACGGACGTCTAAGCGAACATAATGGAATGGTCCTGTTTGGTGATCGCAGTTTTGTTTATCCGAAAGTTACAACACAAGCACACGATCAGGAAACTGAGAACCTGCCTCGAAGTCTTCGAGTGGACAAGGCGACAAGGCTTCAATTCGAAGTGAAATATAAAATGTCGACACTTAAAGCGGTAGCTCAGTGAAAGTTCCTTGTGCCAGATTTCGAGTTGATCCAAGTCTTCAGATTATTTGGTTCTATTCTGCTGCCTCTCCGAGAGTTTTCTTCGCTGTATATCATTCACGCTTGACGTTTCGTGATCTTCCTTTTTATCGTCAAGACCGCTAACACTATCGTCAGGCATCGCCTAGATCTTCACGACCAAAATCCATAGGTTTCCTTGCTTTTTTCGGTCCTTGGCCTCCAGCAAAATCCGAATCATACAGAACATCTCATTTTACAAGAAGTTATATAGCAACAAGAACCAAAAACAAAGCATAAAACTCCATAACAGACCATGAAAATACAAGACGGTTCGCACTGTTGGCGGTTCAACACGTATGAATGCCACCTCCAAGTTGTCTATTACTTTATTAACTTCCAGTTAGCTTATACCCAGTTTCCCTCGGTTGTAAGATTGGAAAAAGGGATCAAAATAAAAAGGAAAATGGGAGAGATCGGCCTTCCCCTTTGGCCGCCATTTTTCTTTTAGGCTTTTATGCGGACGTCGGCGAAAACAAGATCATTTTCGCGGGAAATAAAGAAGTCCCGCAGATATCACAGTTTTAAAAATAAAAAGATACGGGAAAGGGTTGACTCAAGGGTTCAACTGAGATGGAGGCTCCGGGTAATGGGCTCCTGACCATTTTGGCAGAAAAAGGTACCCCTTTTATATACCTTTTGTTGAAAAAAGGTACCCCTTTCACATACCTTCTTTAGGAAGTCTTGTTCTCATTTTCATGTAGTGCTTAATAAACTGATACAGCCATAAGGGGTGTCTATTTGAAGTATTATAATTAAAGGCCCTTTTAAATGCCTAAATGACCGATTTCCCTACCCTTTTATATACCTCAGCTTGTGAAATCCCTACCCTTTCATATACCTGAAGCCTCAAAAAGGTACCCCTTTCGAGCGGAGCCTCCCCGTATAGGCCATTATAGGGAGTAACCCCCGGGATATTGCGTTCACCAGTTGTTGAATTGATGTGCGCGGTTTCTCCTGTGACGTCATTCCACAAGTTGCTCGGTCAAGAGGACTGGGGTTAGATTGGTAGCCCAGCCAAATATGGCGGACGAGTTGCGGCAAAAATTTTGGGAATAATATTCTGCCAAATGCATCCTTACGGAATGTGTTTCCTTTGAGGACTGTTACAATATGAACCGTTTAGCAATCTCGTGTTTAACTTCCTCTGCAGCTGTTTGTCGCTCATGTGGTGGTAGAACTACATTTTTCATTCCACGTGTTGCACGCTCAACTTCGTTCCAACGCCATGCATCTTTGATAAATAATGCAGCTGAAAAGGGAAAAGAGACTAATCCAGACTCGATTCTTAAACCAAAAGGGAAAAGAAAGGGAAATGTCAGCATTGATTTACCAGAAGCAAAAAGCAGGCAAGTTCATTACAATTGTTACTTCTCTAACTCTGAAGTCTCAGAAGGGTTTTAATTTAAGCTTAGGTATTTATTTATTACTTATTTCATTAATTTTTTCAGGACGTAACATGTCGATCAAAGTCGATCATCGAAAACGTAGTCGATAAGTCGATAATACTCGATATTTGTCGATAATTGTCAATCGACAAATTTAATTTGTCGATAAAAGTCGATAATCACAAGATTTTGGAATGTGTTAAATTACCTTGAGAAATGATCGATTAGTGTCAGCTGAGCTCTGCTGAGACTGCTGAGCTAACATAACTCGAAACCAGCCTAGTCCCCAGGGCCTCTTCTGCCCATGAGTCAGAAAAATGAGAGACCCTGGGAACTCGAAGTGATCCTTCGGGAGGCGGAGCAGGCAAAATGTAGAATAGAATGCGAAAAAATCACAGCCAGAAAAGCGATTGACAATTTATTCTCATCAGTGTTTAACATGATCTGCTTAATCAGTCCAAGATTTCACAAATACTTGCTGCTACGGCTCATTTCCCTCTCCTTGGCTAAATTCGCCGGTTTGTATGCCCTACCGGTATGTTTCTCTGCGTCTGTGGTGACATTTGAGTTTCCAATGACAATGTAAAATCGGTGAAATAAAGTCTTGGCATAGCCAATCCTGCTTCATTAAACTGTGTTTGGCAACTGTAGCCTTGTCTCCCGCCATAAACCTTTTTTTCTTTGTATTTCCGATACTTGTCGATTGAAATCAATCAAAATCGATCAAGGTCGATCAAAGTCGATAATTATAAAAAATTATGTGATCGATTTTTATCGACATCCAATATTTGTCGATTGATTAGTATCGAATTTGATCGACAACGATCGACTTTTATTGACTATCGAAATTATCGACATGTTATGTCCTGATTTTTTACCCTCCTCCCTTTTTTTTCCGACACTGACTGTTTTAGTATACTGTATAGGCTTCTTTCATGCTGCCTTGACTGTGTAGGCTGGTAGTTGGAAGCTATGGGGAGGGAAAAACTGAAGCGTGGGGGAAAAAAAACACATCCCCCCTGTGTCTAACCCATTCAAATTCACTTCCCCCTTTTTAAAGGAGCCCTCTGTGCAGGAGAGAGGAGGGGAGCTGTAACACAATTCATAAGGAGCAAGGGGAAAAAACTTGATACTAGTAATAATCAGAGAATAAGTGCTCCCACCCATACTCTGAAAGTAATACTTCAAAATAATTTCAATTTCAATGTTCACTGGATGATAACAGAACTTGTTTCATGTTTTTTGTTGTTGCATTTGAGAGTTGTGACTAAATCTTCTACTAGAAAATCACAACACATTATTCTTATTTGCACCTAAATGGTCTTAAATAGATAAAAAACCTTCAAAGATGTCAATTTTCACTAAATATGTTTCTAGATATTGGATGTTTGAGGACTCATTTAATGCTTGTAATTTGCAGGAGATTTTGAAGGAACTTAACAATCGAAGCTTAGAAGAACTCTCAAACACCAAAGGCATAGGGAAAAGTAAAGCAGCATCTCTTGTACAATATCGTGACAACTTTGGACCATTTCAGAGTATAGAGGATCTCTTTCAAATAAAGGGTTTTGGTTCAGCATTCTTTGACAATTTGCAAGAAGCTGGTGACTTAGCAGTTGTAAAGAAAAAGACTTCTAAAGGACTGGAATCAATCTGGGAACTGTTGATACGTAACAAAAAAGAGGTAGGCACTACATATATATCTTGTTCACCAAGCACAAGGACGATGTTTGAGCTTGACGATTGGATGTAGCAGGGTCAAATATCATGCATATTCATGATTATGACAGCTCGGGTAATGGAACATTCCTAATGCAACATCATCAAGAGTGTACGTGATAGAGTTAAGTCAAATGAAAGATTACTGAAGGAATAATTCCTTTGAAAGAAAAATCAGTGCCATAGCCAGAAAAATATTATAACTGAGGTTTTGTCCATAGCCATAGCAGTGTTTTACTTTCCCTCTTAAAAATGAAAACTGAGAAAAATGAAAAAAAAAACATGACTGATGCAAGTGCCTTGGTTTGCCTCTTAACCAGCTAAGGCCCTGATAATAGCTTACTTGCCTCAAATGAAAAGCTTTACTGTGTCTAGTGCTTGTCTTACACTTTAACTGATTTGGCTAGCTGGATTTTTTGGGGGGTTTGTCAGTGAACATAACCAATGGTTCTCATATTTGTGTTGAGCAATTGGGACTTTTGTGGTTCCCTTTCTGTCCAGCTGGGATTTTTGGAGGTCTTGGGTTAACCTTATTAGATTTTTTAGAGGTCTCACAATTTGGCCTAGCCTCTGTCACAGTTTCCCTCTCATGCTTATTCTACTGGGGAAGGCACAGGCTTAATTTGGCCTCAATCACACATCCATAGCACTAAGATATCTGAGTACGCCTCCCCTCCCCACCCCACACACACACTTCTCTCTAGTTAGGCTTCACCTTTGGCATTGTTTTTTGTCAAATGGTTTCACTGTTACCCAGGACACCACTCGCCATTAAGGTGATTCCTCAGAAATAAAAATTACCGATGAATTTTTTTAAAACTTTCTCTGAATGTTCCCTACAAATCACTGTTTCGAAAAATAAAATAAAAAAGATAGGTCACCATTCTCGCAAAAGAGATACGATGGGCCAATCTTGCCCCATTTATGCCTATACTTGTGTTAATCTCGCGCGTTACTCATTGGTCCCCGTTACATTTTGCTGTAACTGAAAGTACAGTTTATCGAAGTAATAGTCGGAAGAAAACTTGATAGGAAGAAAGTATGGAACATATGGAGCAATATCATATAAAATTTGTGGAAAAATCGCACCATTTAGAACGAGGTGGACGAAATGTGTTCGTCAAGTCAATGTTTTCGTGGTCATAATTTACATCCTGTAGTAACGGTTTTGTGCACGCTTTCAGCTATATCTTTTTTTTCCTTCCGATAGATTTTTTTAAAATCTTTTTAGATTAAAGTGCCTATGAAGTAAAAAATAATTGCTGCTTATTTGAAAGGCTTTTCAAAATAAAGAAGAATGGCGTTTTCCTTTTGGGAATATCTTATTCCTTTTTAGAGATATTTACGTTTTTCTATTATGCAAATGAGGAAAGTGATGATGTCATCAGTGGTTCCACCAAAACAGTACAACATTCAATCAAGAATATCTCCAGAAGTATTAAAGCAGTGTTCTTCAAACTTGGCTCCAGAAACGTACATCACAAAAGAAACAGAATGACACCTACTATGTTGTTGCCATGGCAACACTCTCGGCTCCAGTCTCTTTCTGTGAAAAACCAAATATCCCCATTTGCAATCTTTTGAAGTGAGACAGAGGGTCTAGCTCGGCATGCAAATGATTCCCATATTGTCTTAACTATCCCCATTACATTGTTTTGAGTGCATGATCCTTGTTTAGGATAAAATCTGGGAATTTTAGTTTTAATTAAAACAGGACCAACGGCATAACTGTTGTCATGGCAACGGCACGACAGGTGTCATGTTGCTTCTTTTGTGATGTATGGTGCTGATGCCAAGTTTGAAGAACACCACTTTAATATTTCTAGAGATATTCTTGATTGAGTATTGTACTGTTTTAATGAAACCACCTATGACGTCATCACTTTAGCCACAAAAACGTAAATATCTCTAAAACGAAAAAAGCTATTCTAAAAAGAAAAACGCCATTCTTCCATACTTTGAAAGGCCTTTCAAATAAACAGCAATTATTTTTTACTTCATAGGCACTTTAAAGAGGATAAC
>JAHPZR010046652.1:10000-12232 GCA_019787425.1 Platygyra sinensis | reverse complement strand
AGATTGAAGAAAATCGCAAATTTAATAAATCTTTGGAAGTCAAGAGATCTATCACTTCATGGCAAAGTAAGCGTTATCAAAGCAATACTTCTCCCCAAAATGATTTATCCTAGCTCTTTTTTAATAAGTACGCCAGCCACGGTTATAAAAGAATTTGACGCTTTGGTGTTTAATTTTCTGTGGAATGGGAAAGATAAAGTCATCCGACGCTCAACATACGCGCCTTATGACTCTGGTGGTCTTAAAATGATTGACTATGAAACTATTGTAAAGGCATTAAGATTAAGCTGGTTAAAACGAATAGTAGATGTTGAGTGTTGTGGCTTTCGGAAGCACCTATTATCTTAATTATCTTTTGCGCAACAAGGGAGGGTTATTTTTCCTTGAATGCAATTATGACGTAAAGCAAACAAATATCTTGCCAATCTTTTCTCATGAACTCCTATCTTGGTGGGTTGAATTAAGAGAAATTGTTGAAGCTGATAGGGGTCACGAATACATCTCATATATTCACTCGTATAGAGATACTGACACTGACGGTAACAAAGATAGAGACGGTGAAGATACCAGCAGCGTAAAAATCCGTAAAAACTATACTGTGGTCGTAAAGGGTGGGTTGCATCACCTGTCTAAGTTGTAGCGCATATTGTGCTTTCTACTTGAAGGACTTACAAACATAGGGGTGGGGAGGAGAAGGGGCGGAGGTATGAAAGGGGAGGGAAGAGGCCAGTTCCCAGCTTCACCCGAAGTAGAGGAGTATCTGGGTCTGAGATGTAAAAATGCAGTAAGTGCCTAGAGCTTACAGAAATAGCCTCAACCCGGACCACGTTTCGTTTCAGTCAACCAATCGCACCAGGATGTTATGAAAGAGAATGTTAAATGATGTCGTGGTTACAGATGTTGATTAAAGGCCATCGAGAAAATCTAAAATGTAAGAATATTTGTAAAGCCAACTTGGACGCTATTGATACCTGCAACAGTAGCCGTTGGAGATGGAATACTTGATGTGGATTGCTGATCAGTTGCATTGACGTTGACGTTTCCAAGAATAGTGTATCCAAGTTCTGATGGATTACCAGCTTCCAGAGCTAGAACTATAACATCCACTGTCGCATTCGACGATTTTAGTACCACGATATCAAAATCCACTACCACGCTACCACTTGCTAGTTTTTTAACCTCAACACGTTCAAAACCAAACAACTTCTTACTTAAGAATTCTCCCACTGTTTTGCTAAAATTTGTTGCAAATGTTTTGAATTCTGCTGAACTGGAGTTGCTGTAACCAGGTACATACGTTTCGTTCACAGTCATTCTTGCTTCGAATGTCTTTGTAGTAGATGGCCCTAAAAAAAAATGATAACAGATATTATTAAAAACTGGATAATTGGATAAAGCAATGCAAGAGTTTTTATCGGTTTCAGTAGCCATCATGGTACGAGCCATTAAACCATGCTCTACAAATATGGTATAAGCGTACGCGTAATTTAGCGTGGGGTTAGACAGCGAGATCCCCTCTGTCCTAATCTTTTGTCATGTGTTGAAATATTTGCTATTGCAGTACGAAATGCTGATGATACAACTGCCATTTTAGCGGATTTGAGCTCTGCTCAAGCCTTGCTTAAATTACTTAACGATTTTGAGAAAGTCTCGGGCTTAAAACTGAATGTTATGAAAACAGAAGCCATGTGGATTGGATCTGTTCAAAATTGTGAAGACGAACCTCTTGGATTGAAGTAGAAACTTTTTGGGCATCTTCATTACATATGATGTAGAGATACTTGTTGAGAAAAACTTTAAACAAAGATTGAAGAAAATCGCAAATTTAATAAATCTTTGGACGTCAAGAGGTCTATCAATTCATGGGAAAGTAAGCATTATCAAAGCAATACTTCTCCCCAAAATGATTTATCCTAGCTCTTTTTTAATAAGTACGCCAGCCACGGTTATAAAAGAATTTAACGCCTTGGTGTTTAATTTTCTGTGGAATGGGAAAGATAAAGTCATCCGACGCTCAACGTACGCGCCTTATGACTCTGGTGGTCTTAAAATGATTGACTATGAAACTATTGTAAAGGCATTAAGATTAAGCTGGTTAAAACGAATAGTAGATGTTGAGTGTTGTGGCTTTCGGAAGCACCTATTATCTTAATTATCTTTTGCGCAACAAGGGAGGGTTATTTTTCCTTGAATGCAATTATGACGTAAAGCAAACAAATATCTTGCCAATCT
>JAHPZR010046652.1:0-2500 GCA_019787425.1 Platygyra sinensis | reverse complement strand
GTAGATCACAGAAGACGCCAAAATGTGGTAAATGTGGTAATGTGGTAAGACGCCAAAATGTGGTAAAATGTGGTAAGAACATCAGTGACACACTCGGCTACTCGTGTGCCACTTTTTGTTCTTACCACATTTTGACGTCATCTGTGATCTATTACTGAACAGACGCACGGCAACATGGAATCTATTTGATAATTCGTGACCCCTATCAGGTTAAACAATTTCTGTTAATTCAACCCACCAAGATAGGAGTTCATGGTGAAAGATTGGCAAGATATTTGTTTGCTTTACGTCATAATTGCATTCAAGGAAAAATAACCCTCCCTTGTTGCGCAAAAGATAATTAAGATAATAGGTGCTTCCGAAAGCCACAACACTCAACATCTACTATTCGTTTTAACCAGCTTAATCTTAATGCCTTTACAATAGTTTCATAGTCAATCATTTTAAGACCACCAGAGTCATAAGGCGCGTACGTTGAGCGTCGGATGACTTTATCTTTCCCATTCCACAGAAAATTAAACACCAAGGCGTTAAATTCTTTTATAACCGTGGCTGGCGTACTTATTAAAAAAGAGCTAGGATAAATCATTTTGGGGAGAAGTATTGCTTTGATAATGCTTACTTTCCCATGAATTGATAGACCTCTTGACGTCCAAAGATTTATTAAATTTGCGATTTTCTTCAATCTTTGTTTAAAGTTTTTCTCAACAAGTATCTCTACATCATATGTAATGAAGATGCCCAAAAAGTTTCTACTTCAATCCAAGAGGTTCGTCTTCACAATTTTGAACAGATCCAATCCACATGGCTTCTGTTTTCATAACATTCAGTTTTAAGCCCGAGACTTTCTCAAAATCGTTAAGTAATTTAAGCAAGGCTTGAGCAGAGCTCAAATCCGCTAAAATGGCAGTTGTATCATCAGCATTTCGTACTGCAATAGCAAATATTTCAACACATGACAAAAAGATTAGGACAGAGGGGATCTCGCTGTCTAACCCCACGCTAAATTACGCGTACGCTTATACCATATTTGTAGAGCATGGTTTAATGGCTCGTACCATGATGGCTACTGAAACCGATAAAAACTCTTGCATTGCTTTATCCAATTATCCAGTTTTTAATAATATCTGTTATCATTTTTTTTTAGGGCCATCTACTACAAAGACATTCGAAGCAAGAATGACTGTGAACGAAACGTATGTACCTGGTTACAGCAACTCCAGTTCAGCAGAATTCAAAACATTTGCAACAAATTTTAGCAAAACAGTGGGAGAATTCTTAAGTAAGAAGTTGTTTGGTTTTGAACGTGTTGAGGTTAAAAAACTAGCAAGTGGTAGCGTGGTAGTGGATTTTGATATCGTGGTACTAAAATCGTCGAATGCGACAGTGGATGTTATAGTTCTAGCTCTGGAAGCTGGTAATCCATCAGAACTTGGATACACTATTCTTGGAAACGTCAACGTCAATGCAACTGATCAGCAATCCACATCAAGTATTCCATCTCCAACGGCTACTGTTGCAGGTATCAATAGCGTCCAAGTTGGCTTTACAAATATTCTTACATTTTAGATTTTCTCGATGGCCTTTAATCAACATCTGTAACCACGACATCATTTAACATTCTCTTTCATAACATCCTGGTGCGATTGGTTGACTGAAACGAAACGTGGTCCGGGTTGAGGCTATTTCTGTAAGCTCTAGGCACTTACTGCATTTTTACATCTCAGACCCAGATACTCCTCTACTTCGGGTGAAGCTGGGAACTGGCCTCTTCCCTCCCCTTTCATACCTCCGCCCCTTCTCCTCCCCACCCCTATGTTTGTAAGTCCTTCAAGTAGAAAGCACAATATGCGCTACAACTTAGACAGGTGATGCAACCCACCCTTTACGACCACAGTATAGTTTTTACGGATTTTTACGCTGCTGGTATCTTCACCGTCTCTATCTTTGTTACCGTCAGTGTCAGTATCTCTATACGAGTGAATATATGAGATGTATTCGTGACCCCTATCAGCTTCAACAATTTCTCTTAATTCAACCCACCAAGATAGGAGTTCATGAGAAAAGATTGGCAAGATATTTGTTTGCTTTACGTCATAATTGCATTCAAGGAAAAATAACCCTCCCTTGTTGCGCAAAAGATAATTAAGATAATAGGTGCTTCCGAAAGCCACAACACTCAACATCTACTATTCGTTTTAACCAGCTTAATCTTAATGCCTTTACAATAGTTTTCATAGTCAATCATTTTAAGACCACCAGAGTCATAAGGCGCGTTAGTGTGAGCGTCGGATGACTTTATCTTTCCCATTCCACAGAAAATTAAACACCAAAGCGTCAACTTCTTTTATAACCGTGGCTGGCGTACTTATTAAAAAAGAGCTAGGATAAATCATTTTGGGAGAAGTATTGCTTGATAACGCTTACTTTGCCATGAAGTGATAGATCTCTTGACTTCCAAAGATTTATTAAATTTGCGATTTTCTTCAATCTTTGTTTA
>JAHPZR010046651.1:0-10871 GCA_019787425.1 Platygyra sinensis | reverse complement strand
ACTAAGTTGGCTCTGGCAGAAAAGCTAGAAGCATTCTTGGAAAGGACGTGTTCAGATGTCAGGAAAGAAATTCAGGCAGAGATTGGGGAACTGTTGCCGGCAACATTCCGTTTCGTAGTCTGGTAAGTCCTTTGGCACTTGTACAAGAGTCGATCAACGTCCTGGGAAAATGTGCTGTGCAAGTCAGTGTGCTAGTAGTGGAAAATCATTCCGATGACTACCCTAAAAACATTTTCTGTATTTGGAACACTTTGTTATTAGTCCAATCAACATTCGATATTTGAATGGACACTACAGTTTGATGATTACAATATTTAGTTGACTTTTCGAAATTTGAAGCCAAGAATCGAAACAGCTCTGGTTTAATGAACGCATTAATCATTGTTTAGGCGGAATGCTTCAGGCATTTTGACTGTAATAGTAATGGTAATGATAAAAGTAATAATAATACTAATGATAATAAAAATAATGATAATCATATCTTTAGCAAAATTCTCGATTCTGATTGGTTTTCTGTGTGCCTGTTTGACATGTAATCGGCATGTGATCACATGGGTGGCCAATAACATGTACAGGTATCCAATTTGAACTTTTTGTAATTGGATACCCATATGATTTGCACATCAATTATTCAACCATTCTTTAATGGCTTCCTTCGCACTGTTTCCTACAGTTTTCAAAACTTATGAAAATAGTTACGGATGTTTTTGCTCAACAGAAGTTCTCAAAAGACGTTTTTGATTCCAAAATTTGTTATAGATACGATTAATTGGTAATTGGACCTTGTGGCATACAATTCAGGGAATAATCATGCTCATAACTTCAAGTCAGCCTCTTGTTTCGCACTCATCTGATTTTGAAATTACTCAAGCGATTAATCTCTGAATTATACTCTACTAGGTCCAGTTACTTTTAGTAATAATAACAGTAACAATAACAACAACAACAACAATAATAATAAAAATAATAATAATAATAATAATAATAATAATAATAATAATAATAATAATAACTATAGTTATTTAACAAAATCTTGAACAGTCTTAAATTTAAAATATATGATCTACTAAAATGCTAGAAATGATATTCACAATACATATTATAATTCATATTTAACAAATAAAGAAGCCACAACTGTGCTCTGTTCTGTTGTAAAGCACGCAGGAAGCGGTAGGGGAAAACACGAGATGCAGTCGAGTGTTTTTCCCCACTTCTTGAGTGCTCTACCGCTTCCTAAGTGCTTTACAACAGAACAGAGCAGAGTCGAAGCTTCTTTATTTGTTTTATGATAAAGAATCCAACAATTTCCCTACGCATTCGCTGAATTTTGAAACCAAACTTTATTTTCCAAAGGAGTAAAAGTGGTGTCAGCCATGTACTAATCTCTGATAAAGCACACTAAAATAAGCCAATCACAATCCTTGTTAGAATTGTTCAAATAATTTAATTGGCTAATGAGACGACAGCTGTCAATCACAAACTGGACTTCAGCTAAGCTTTCACTTTTGAGTTGCTTTCGAGAGAAGAACGATGCTTTCAAAGTTCGCTTGTTTTATAGTTTAACCTCTTTAATCAGGACATAAATGCACGTAAAGGCTGCTAGTCCAGAGGAGTCCGGCCGCATCGTGGTTCATAAAAACGTGTACTTTTCCAACGGACAGAAGGAGCTCGAAGCTTGTGGATAATGAAAATGCCGAGTTGTATTTGAAAGAAGCTACAGTTATTTACGGCTTTCACCTGCTTGGAGCAAGATTGCCTGAACTAGCATCAAAGTTGGAAAGACTAGATTGCTTCCACTTGTTCAACTCCGAGCACAGGAGCAAGCGTTCAACTGATTACTCGGCAGGTGAGCGATGATACGAAATTGTTGAGGTTCACTTCACTGAAATGACCAAAGCCGTCACTACTAAGCCAGCGAGCATAACTACACTGCATGTAAGTGTTGTTTGAGCATTTTACAAAAATAAAGCTTCTCGTCATAAACAGAGACAGCTCTATGGTATACTCTGTTGTTGATTTACTTCTTCAGTAAAATTTGTGCCTTCATAATATATTATAATGTCTGTCATCAAAGAATTCACTAGGTGTTTATTTCGCTACCTGTTTTGTTGGAATCTAGCAAAACTTGTTTTTTTTTGTACAGTTTTTACACTACTGTTGTTAACAATAGTTTCCATGAGCCATATTTACTGCTGACAAATAGCTCGTTTACATTGCTTTAGTCCGAGTCATGCACAAGGGATGTTTAATTTGTCGAAATTCCCGAAGCAAAAATTTGAAAGCCAGCTTAATGTCATCAACCCATTCTCTTATCTCTGATTAAGCACGCTGTTTCAGCCAATCAAAGTGCATTATATGGAAACTTTATTATAAAACATACTTTAAAATACTTCATTTTTATAGCATCAAATAAAGAATGGTAAATATACTTTTAGCAAAAAAAATTGTAAAGAAACTGTAAGAATAAATTTGTTTTTTTTGTAGTCCTTGTTGTTCTCCTGGGCAGGCTAAACACAAAACACAGTTGAAAGTTTATACGCCGGGTTATACGCCGGTGTTTACGGTACTTCTCTTTTTCTGTTATTAAAAGGGTTGGCAGGAATTCCCCTTCTCTGACCTCACCACCAGTTTACAGTCTCTTATATTACCAGTAACATGGTAAGCACTGTCTCATTTAGTTAGTATGCCAATTTTCAACAAACACCCTTCCCATTATTTTTGACACTCAGAGAAAACTGGTTAGATGATTGTTCAATAATTTAGCGAGTATCTGAACCAGTTTATTCTGAATGACAACTGGTAAGCACTTGGGTGCTGTAAGAATTAACTGTTTTACCCAGAATACAATCCAATGACCCCACCCAGCACTCAAATTACCAGATTTATAGAAGAATTAAGGATGTGCTTTGTGTTTTCAAGTATAAGGCACACCTGTCAACGTCACTTCTCACAATACTTCTCATGCTCTTTGTTCTTTGTTTAGGCTCACTAAAAGGCCCATGAAGAAATTTACAGTTTCTTCCAAACTGACATCTGCCATCCCGCAGCCAGTTTCTGCATTTCTCAGGAGGATACGGCTCCCTGATTCTTGATCGCTAAAACAAGAGTTGCAAAAATAAACTTAGGTTACAACTCAGGTGAATTTGGACACTTAGTCTGAGCCTATTTCATTTCAATCTACCACTGTGCAACAGTAACAACAACAAGTACTAATAATAATACTACTTTAATTTATTTGTACTCACTCTGTTAAAAATTAAATGAACCAAAATGAGTTTGCCTAAAAGAAGTTTACAAAAAAATATCCTTAATGACCTAGGGAGACTGGGCCGTCATCCTTAGTGATGATGAAGAGAAACAAACTTTTTACGATAACTGCAGAAATTCACGCGCGCTCATTGGCTAATTTTTATTGTCCATATGCGGACAGACACATGAATTTAAAATTCATGCGCGCGTTAGCGAGCGAGAGCCGGCAATTCGACAATTTGTAATCGTAAAAAACAAATTGATGTCAGTTTTTAATGCGTCTGTCCTGTTATTGATAATGAATTTCGTCATAACAATGTCGAAGTAGTCTGCGGATCCACTCGGCTATCACCTCATGGATGTACAGCTTCTTTGACAATGTGATGACGAAATTTATGATCAATAACAGGACAGACGCATAAAAAAGTGACATCAATTTGTTAAGTAGATGAATTGGCAAGCAACAAAAGTTGACATGAAATTCTAAAAAAAATCTGCTCTTAAACATTTTATCAGCTTATGTACTGTATTATTGTGTGTGAGATACATTGAATGCAAAATAAGTAAAATTAGCGTTTGATTTGGTCTTACTTACTGTTCGGGAGACTGCGGTAGCAGCATTTGAAAACACATATTCAGTGGCACATACATGTACAATGTTTCCGTGACGCTGAATCAATATCCCCTAAAAGCTTTATTAATCTCTACAGAAGTAAACAGATTTTGCCGCGTGCAAGCGATCGATAACCAATTACTCAACAAGAGAAACCAACACGATGTCAATTTCAATGAGGGTTAGCTTACTTCACTTGTTCCAGGACCCAGTCGATCAAAAACACTCCGTCTGGTTCCAGAGCTTGAACTTGAACTCTGTCCACTTCCCTCTGGGAGCTTTTTTCCGCCTTCTACTGTGACCTTGCGCGTCAAACGTGTCCCAGACATCTAGAATAACGAAAAACGTTTCATAAAATACGCCGACTACGGCTGGTCTGCTGTCGCCATTTTGGTTCTCTGGTGAATAATATTTAGAGCCCACAGTATTTGAAAGCCAGCAGGTAAACTCCACATTTATGCGCAACAGTACACACGTGCGCAAAAATCCAATCCAATATGGTGGCCAAGGGATAGATCGATCGTCGAACAAGTCTTATTTAATCAACTTTTTCACGAATAATTGATCATGAGTACGCAAGAATCGGGCGGAGGGCTCACCAAATGGCAGATTGCAGCCCTCATCGGGGCCCCCATTGCTGCGGCCTGCATTTTAGGCGCGTTCTACTACTGGAAATCCTCGCAAACTTCCAAGGATCAAGACGCGGAAAAAGGGAAGGAGGGCGATAAGACTTCTAAAAGCAAAAGTGAAGTGCCTGGGAATGAAGCTCCTCAAGACGATGACGTGTCTGAAGAAAACTTGGTAGCGTGAAAAAATATCAGTTCAACATAAAAAATCTTCACCTCCCTTGTTGGGTACTGTACCCCTCCCCTAAATATTCAGGGCCGTTCATTATTTATACGTGGTGGGGGAGCCTGGTTGGGGATAATGGGGCATGGTCCAGAGAAAAATCAAGAAATGAAAAAGGGAGCTGCTGATAAAGTTGGCCCAATTACCAGCAGCTGTCCAGGAAAGGAGTCTGTATTCCTTTCCCTATTTGGAGAGAATGCTTGGGGACTGGACCTGAGAGAAAGGCAAAAAAAATTAGTGATAGGAGAAGGTGTGGCAGGGTGGGTAGGGGAGACTATCTTAATACAGGTATCTGACAGGCACATTTCCTGAACCATATTTTAATATGTTGACTGCAGGGCTGTCAATAAGGGCCATAACCCATAACACCAGATGTGGTCAAGTATGTTTGATGGGGTCTTGATGCTATGGGTGAACTGGCCTGTAAATTGAGACAATTCACCCATAAAGTAACTTTGGTACGGTTATGAAGATCAAGGCTACAATTGAATTAAAACTTAATGACAGCCCTGGGGCCCGTCTCTCAAAGCTCCCAGTAATTACAGGGCCGGTTAAGCTGTTTTGTTTTCCATTCCAGATGGGAGTTTCAAAAGGTTTGAAAATTATGCAGTAAAGTTATCAGCTAAAAAAACAAAATGGACTTCATTAGAGGTCAGAACACATCCTACTTTTCTCGATACTTTGATTTCAAAATATGATTTCGGGCCCATTAAGTTACCGGGACGTCCCGGTAACTTAATGGGCCCGAAATCATATTTTGAAATCAAAGTATCGAGAAAAGTAGGATGTGTTCTGACCTCTAATGAAGTCCATTTTGTTTTTTTAGCTGATAACTTTACTGCATAATTTTCAAACCTTTTGAAACTCCCATCTGGAATGGAAAACAAAACAGCTTAACCGGCCCTGTAATTACTGGGAGCTTTGAGAGACGGGCCCCAGGGCTGTCATTAAGTTTTAATTCAATTGTAGCCTTGATCTTCATAACCGTACCAAAGTTACTTTATGGGTGAATTGTCTCAATTTACAGGCCATTTCACCCATAGCATCAAGACCCCATCAAACATACTTGACCACATCTGGTGTTATGGGTTATGGCCCTTATTGACAGCCCTGCAGTCAACATATTAAAATATGGTTCAGGAAATGTGCCTGTCAGATACCTGTATTAAGATAGTCTCCCCTACCCACCCTGCCACACCTTCTCCTATCACTAATTTTTTTTGCCTTTCTCTCAGGTCCAGTCCCCAAGCATTCTCTCCAAATAGGGAAAGGAATACAGACTCCTTTCCTGGACAGCTGCTGGTAATTGGGCCAACTTTATCAGCAGCTCCCTTTTTCATTTCTTGATTTTTCTCTGGACCATGCCCCATTATCCCCAACCAGCGCTCCCCCACCACGTATAAATAATGAACGGCCCTGAATATTAGGGGAGGGGTACAGTACCCAACAAGGGAGGTGAAGATTTTTTATGTTGAACTGATATTTTTTCACGCTACCAAGTTTTCTTCAGACACGTCATCGTCTTGAGGAGCTTCATTCCCAGGCACTTCACTTTTGCTTTTAGAAGTCTTATCGCCCTCCTTCCCTTTTTCCGCGTCTTGATCCTTGGAAGTTTGCGAGGATTTCCAGTAGTAGAACGCGCCTAAAATGCAGGCCGCGGCAATGGGGGCCCCGATGAGGGCTGCAATCTGCCATTTGGTGAGCCCTCCGCCCGATTCTTGCGTACTCAT
Organism: Platygyra sinensis; assembly: GCA_019787425.1. Lineage (NCBI taxonomy): Eukaryota > Metazoa > Cnidaria > Anthozoa > Scleractinia > Merulinidae > Platygyra > Platygyra sinensis. Next base: position 4,430 of record JAHPZR010046651.1, on the reverse strand, counting down.
GATCAATTATTCGTGAAAAAGTTGATTAAATAAGACTTGTTCGACGATCGATCTATCCCTTGGCCACCATATTGGATTGGATTTTTGCGCACGTGTGTACTGTTGCGCATAAATGTGGAGTTTACCTGCTGGCTTTCAAATACTGTGGGCTCTAAATATTATTCACCAGAGAACCAAAATGGCGACAGCAGACCAGCCGTAGTCGGCGTATTTTATGAAACGTTTTTCGTTATTCTAGATGTCTGGGACACGTTTGACGCGCAAGGTCACAGTAGAAGGCGGAAAAAAGCTCCCAGAGGGAAGTGGACAGAGTTCAAGTTCAAGCTCTGGAACCAGACGGAGTGTTTTTGATCGACTGGGTCCTGGAACAAGTGAAGTAAGCTAACCCTCATTGAAATTGACATCGTGTTGGTTTCTCTTGTTGAGTAATTGGTTATCGATCGCTTGCACGCGGCAAAATCTGTTTACTTCTGTAGAGATTAATAAAGCTTTTAGGGGATATTGATTCAGCGTCACGGAAACATTGTACATGTATGTGCCACTGAATATGTGTTTTCAAATGCTGCTACCGCAGTCTCCCGAACAGTAAGTAAGACCAAATCAAACGCTAATTTTACTTATTTTGCATTCAATGTATCTCACACACAATAATACAGTACATAAGCTGATAAAATGTTTAAGAGCAGATTTTTTTTAGAATTTCATGTCAACTTTTGTTGCTTGCCAATTCATCTACTTAACAAATTGATGTCACTTTTTTATGCGTCTGTCCTGTTATTGATCATAAATTTCGTCATCACATTGTCAAAGAAGCTGTACATCCATGAGGTGATAGCCGAGTGGATCCGCAGGACTACTTCGACATTGTTATGACGAAATTCATTATCAATAACAGGACAGACGCATTAAAAACTGACATCAATTTGTTTTTTACGATTACAAATTGTCGAATTGCCGGCTCTCGCTCGCTAACGCGCGCATGAATTTTAAATTCATGTGTCTGTCCGCATATGGACAATAAAAATTAGCCAATGAGCGCGCGTGAATTTCTGCAGTTATCGTAAAAAGTTTGTTTCTCTTCATCATCACTAAGGATGACGGCCCAGTCTCCCTAGGTCATTAAGGATATTTTTTTGTAAACTTCTTTTAGGCAAACTCATTTTGGTTCATTTAATTTTTAACAGAGTGAGTACAAATAAATTAAAGTAGTATTATTATTAGTACTTGTTGTTGTTACTGTTGCACAGTGGTAGATTGAAATGAAATAGGCTCAGACTAAGTGTCCAAATTCACCTGAGTTGTAACCTAAGTTTATTTTTGCAACTCTTGTTTTAGCGATCAAGAATCAGGGAGCCGTATCCTCCTGAGAAATGCAGAAACTGGCTGCGGGATGGCAGATGTCAGTTTGGAAGAAACTGTAAATTTCTTCATGGGCCTTTTAGTGAGCCTAAACAAAGAACAAAGAGCATGAGAAGTATTGTGAGAAGTGACGTTGACAGGTGTGCCTTATACTTGAAAACACAAAGCACATCCTTAATTCTTCTATAAATCTGGTAATTTGAGTGCTGGGTGGGGTCATTGGATTGTATTCTGGGTAAAACAGTTAATTCTTACAGCACCCAAGTGCTTACCAGTTGTCATTCAGAATAAACTGGTTCAGATACTCGCTAAATTATTGAACAATCATCTAACCAGTTTTCTCTGAGTGTCAAAAATAATGGGAAGGGTGTTTGTTGAAAATTGGCATACTAACTAAATGAGACAGTGCTTACCATGTTACTGGTAATATAAGAGACTGTAAACTGGTGGTGAGGTCAGAGAAGGGGAATTCCTGCCAACCCTTTTAATAACAGAAAAAGAGAAGTACCGTAAACACCGGCGTATAACCCGGCGTATAAACTTTCAACTGTGTTTTGTGTTTAGCCTGCCCAGGAGAACAACAAGGACTACAAAAAAAACAAATTTATTCTTACAGTTTCTTTACAATTTTTTTTGCTAAAAGTATATTTACCATTCTTTATTTGATGCTATAAAAATGAAGTATTTTAAAGTATGTTTTATAATAAAGTTTCCATATAATGCACTTTGATTGGCTGAAACAGCGTGCTTAATCAGAGATAAGAGAATGGGTTGATGACATTAAGCTGGCTTTCAAATTTTTGCTTCGGGAATTTCGACAAATTAAACATCCCTTGTGCATGACTCGGACTAAAGCAATGTAAACGAGCTATTTGTCAGCAGTAAATATGGCTCATGGAAACTATTGTTAACAACAGTAGTGTAAAAACTGTACAAAAAAAACAAGTTTTGCTAGATTCCAACAAAACAGGTAGCGAAATAAACACCTAGTGAATTCTTTGATGACAGACATTATAATATATTATGAAGGCACAAATTTTACTGAAGAAGTAAATCAACAACAGAGTATACCATAGAGCTGTCTCTGTTTATGACGAGAAGCTTTATTTTTGTAAAATGCTCAAACAACACTTACATGCAGTGTAGTTATGCTCGCTGGCTTAGTAGTGACGGCTTTGGTCATTTCAGTGAAGTGAACCTCAACAATTTCGTATCATCGCTCACCTGCCGAGTAATCAGTTGAACGCTTGCTCCTGTGCTCGGAGTTGAACAAGTGGAAGCAATCTAGTCTTTCCAACTTTGATGCTAGTTCAGGCAATCTTGCTCCAAGCAGGTGAAAGCCGTAAATAACTGTAGCTTCTTTCAAATACAACTCGGCATTTTCATTATCCACAAGCTTCGAGCTCCTTCTGTCCGTTGGAAAAGTACACGTTTTTATGAACCACGATGCGGCCGGACTCCTCTGGACTAGCAGCCTTTACGTGCATTTATGTCCTGATTAAAGAGGTTAAACTATAAAACAAGCGAACTTTGAAAGCATCGTTCTTCTCTCGAAAGCAACTCAAAAGTGAAAGCTTAGCTGAAGTCCAGTTTGTGATTGACAGCTGTCGTCTCATTAGCCAATTAAATTATTTGAACAATTCTAACAAGGATTGTGATTGGCTTATTTTAGTGTGCTTTATCAGAGATTAGTACATGGCTGACACCACTTTTACTCCTTTGGAAAATAAAGTTTGGTTTCAAAATTCAGCGAATGCGTAGGGAAATTGTTGGATTCTTTATCATAAAACAAATAAAGAAGCTTCGACTCTGCTCTGTTCTGTTGTAAAGCACTTAGGAAGCGGTAGAGCACTCAAGAAGTGGGGAAAAACACTCGACTGCATCTCGTGTTTTCCCCTACCGCTTCCTGCGTGCTTTACAACAGAACAGAGCACAGTTGTGGCTTCTTTATTTGTTAAATATGAATTATAATATGTATTGTGAATATCATTTCTAGCATTTTAGTAGATCATATATTTTAAATTTAAGACTGTTCAAGATTTTGTTAAATAACTATAGTTATTATTATTATTATTATTATTATTATTATTATTATTATTATTATTATTTTTATTATTATTGTTGTTGTTGTTGTTATTGTTACTGTTATTATTACTAAAAGTAACTGGACCTAGTAGAGTATAATTCAGAGATTAATCGCTTGAGTAATTTCAAAATCAGATGAGTGCGAAACAAGAGGCTGACTTGAAGTTATGAGCATGATTATTCCCTGAATTGTATGCCACAAGGTCCAATTACCAATTAATCGTATCTATAACAAATTTTGGAATCAAAAACGTCTTTTGAGAACTTCTGTTGAGCAAAAACATCCGTAACTATTTTCATAAGTTTTGAAAACTGTAGGAAACAGTGCGAAGGAAGCCATTAAAGAATGGTTGAATAATTGATGTGCAAATCATATGGGTATCCAATTACAAAAAGTTCAAATTGGATACCTGTACATGTTATTGGCCACCCATGTGATCACATGCCGATTACATGTCAAACAGGCACACAGAAAACCAATCAGAATCGAGAATTTTGCTAAAGATATGATTATCATTATTTTTATTATCATTAGTATTATTATTACTTTTATCATTACCATTACTATTACAGTCAAAATGCCTGAAGCATTCCGCCTAAACAATGATTAATGCGTTCATTAAACCAGAGCTGTTTCGATTCTTGGCTTCAAATTTCGAAAAGTCAACTAAATATTGTAATCATCAAACTGTAGTGTCCATTCAAATATCGAATGTTGATTGGACTAATAACAAAGTGTTCCAAATACAGAAAATGTTTTTAGGGTAGTCATCGGAATGATTTTCCACTACTAGCACACTGACTTGCACAGCACATTTTCCCAGGACGTTGATCGACTCTTGTACAAGTGCCAAAGGACTTACCAGACTACGAAACGGAATGTTGCCGGCAACAGTTCCCCAATCTCTGCCTGAATTTCTTTCCTGACATCTGAACACGTCCTTTCCAAGAATGCTTCTAGCTTTTCTGCCAGAGCCAACTTAGTT
>JAHPZR010046645.1:45000-50952 GCA_019787425.1 Platygyra sinensis | reverse complement strand
TCCTGGATGTAGCATCCTCGGTCAGTTTAGTGCGGTCCCTATCATCCAATTTCTCAGACGATGATTGCAGTAGCATTGTCAGGGTATGTGGGCAGGTTCCTCTGGCAGTGCGATTGATGTGTAGCATTATGACACAAGAACATGTTTCACTTAACGAACTTCTAGAAGAACTGAAGATTTCACCCATTGTTGAAGTTCTGAACACCGGGAGGTTCCCTGACGATGCTCGCCTTAAAAGCATAATCAGCAAGTCGTTCGAAAGACTCAGTGGCCATGAGAGAGATGCATTCGTGTGTCTGGCTGTCTTCCCTGGCTCGTTTGGAATAGAAGAAGCCACAGCCGTTGTCGATTTAAAGACTCTAAGAAATACCAAAAAGGTCATTCGATCACTGGAAAGAAAATCACTACTAGCATGTAATGAAGACTTTTCAGCTTGTACAATTCACTCGCTTCTCCGATCGTTCATTGATGATAGAAGAACAACTGACCAAGAGATAGGAGCTACATTCCTCGCAGCTCAGCATCGCTTTTACAGTCATCACATCTCTTGTTTTGAAGTGGCTAATGAGAAATTTTTAACAGGCCAATCTAACGAAGCGTTGGTGGCGTTTCTTGATCAAAGAGATAGTATGATTTTATCCCTCATCAATGGACCAAGCGATAAAGAGTTGTACGCAAAGGTCGTAGAAGTATTGTCCAAGGCCGAGGTGTTTCTCTTTGCTCTATTGTCAGATGATGAGTCACTTTTCAGGACAATTTATGACTCAGCGGTGAAAGAAGCACAGAGAAGGCAAGAAGTGAACGATGAAGGCAAGTTGTTGGCGGCCAAATCGTTCAGCCATTGGGGTTGGTTCTCTTCAGATCATCAAACCTGGGACGATTCTTTCCAGCAGGCCCAACTGATTCTGCTTTTGTGCTATTTTGGAATCTACCAGTTACTCCGTGGTGAGCTGGACGAAGGAATAACGTCACTTCAAAATGCAGTGAATTCTCTCAGCAGCAGCTGTGATGAGACAATCCTCAAACAACTGGTCTACGGCGCGCTTGCAATAGGTTGCAAGAAGAAGCAGGAACACAAAATGGCATCCTTTTTTGTGGATCTTCATAGAACTATGGTCAAGGCTAGTTTAGCATATGTCGGGATTAATCCTTCAGAAGAAATCTTGGGTTCTCTGAAAGATAATGCTTTCTGCTTCACTGTAACAAACAGCCTACTCGGTTTACTTCTATCGGAAAAGAAAGCACTCAACCCTGAGGTTATGTGTGCTATGGCAGCTATGTTTAAGTTCTATTATAGTGGAAAACTCGCGCTTTTGTCGAAAGAGCATTTGAACTCCTTCTGGAAAGACATCGCGCCGATATGGCGGTTAAATGTAAAGGAGCTAAAAGAGCAGTTTTCAATCCCGACAAACATGGCGAACGCATATAAATCATTCTATAATGGTGTCGCCAGAGCTTTGGATATCGATCCTTTGCGTATACCGTTCGCCATTGACCAGATGGCTGAGGCGGTACTTACTCTTCTGGAAAGCATCCGGGAAGAATGCAATGAAATTCGTTTGCTTTGGCCACACCTCGGAGTTATCCTACAGCCACTGAAAGAACTTATATGGACACGTGCAAAGTCATCCGAAGATGATCGTGATGCAGATTTCGAAGCTTTGGCGAGATATTATGACATTGATGGCAAATGTTTGTACCTTATCAACGACTATAGTGGAGCCATAAAGTCACACCAGTTGGCCATTAAAATTAGAGAGGAAAACATTGGACACCACATCGACACATCAACAAGCCTGACAAGCCTTGGAAGTGTGTATTTTGAGATGGGAAATGAAATCGAAGGCATTAAATCATTTCAAAGCGCTTTCGAGCTGAGAGAACAACTGGGTATTCGTAATAACGTTGACACTTCCAATATTTACTATACCCTTGGAGACAAACATTTCACCCTCGGTAACCACAAGAAAGCAATTGAGGCCCACCTAGAGGCCTTAGAACTAAGAAAGAAATATCTCGGAGAACATTGTCTTACAGGAAAAAGCTTACAAAGGATAGCTGATGTTTATTGCCAAAAAGGAATTCACAGTGCCACTAGATACGGCAATTCACTTGAAAAGGTTCTCCCTATGGAAAGCTACAAAGAAGCTCTGACGTTTTGTCGGCAAGCTTTGGCCATGAGACTGGAGTTATTAGGGGAACACATGGATACAGCAGAAAGCTTTCATGCACTTGGATGCATTCATTACGAGATTGGTGACATGTCATCAGCTGTTGAAGCATTCCAGGTAGCCTCAGACATGAGATCAACTCTACTTGGTGATGACCCTGACACAGTCGAAAGCTTCAATCGCCTTGGAGAAGCGAAGTGTGGCATGGGAGATCACAAAGGAGCTTTGGAATCTTTGCAGGAGGCCTTGCAACTGGGGAGGACACTTGCAATAGGAGATTATCCCGTCATTGCTGATATCGTCAGCAACATAGGAGGGGTGTATTACAAGATGGGCGATTACGACAGTGCTAGAGAACAATTTCAGAATGCTGTAGACTTGCGTGAGAAGTTACTCGATAAACATGAACTTACTGCCAGTAGTTACCACAGTCTGGCTGAAGCGCATCTTGCAGTGGAAAGCTACCCAGAAGCTCTTGAATCTTTTAGACAGGCCTCGACCATGAGACTCGAGGTATTAGGTCAGCACGTACATACAGCGAACAGCTTTCATAAGCTGGGAGTGCTTCATCACAAGACAAACGAGGTCACATCGGCCGTTGTGGCATTCCAGAGAGCGTCAGACATGAGATCGACTCTACTTGGTGATCACCCAGACACAGCGCATTCCTATCACTGGCTTGGATTAGCGAAGTGGGGCATGAGAGATCACAAAGGAGCTTTGGAATCTTTGCAGAAAGCCTTGCAACTGGAGAGGAAACTTTCAAAAGGAGATCAGCACGGCATTGCTGATATCACCTGCAAGGTAGGAAGGTTGTATTACTGCATGGGCGATTACCACAGTGCTAGAGAACAATTTCAGAATGCTTTAGACTTGTGTGAGAAGTTACTCGATAAACAGGAACTTACTGCCATTAGTTACCATAGTCTGGCTGAAGTGCATCTTGCAGTGGAAAGCTACCCAGAAGCTCTTGAATGTTTTAGACAGGCGTCGACCATGACACTCGAGGTATTAGGTCAGCACGTAGAAACAGCGAACAGCTTTCATATGCTGGGAGTGGTTCATCACAAGACAAACGAGTTCACATCGGCCGTTGTGGCATTCCAGAGAGCTTCAGACATGAGATCGACTCTACTTGGTGATCACCCAGACACAGCGAATTCCTATCACGGGCTTGGATTAGCGAAGTGGGGCATGGGAGATCACAAAGGAGCTTTGGAATCTTTGCAGAAAGCCTTGCAACTGGAGAGGAAACTTTCAAAAGGAGATCAGCACGGCATTGCTGATATCACCTGCAAGGTAGGAAGGTTGTATTACTTCATGGGCGATTACCACAGTGCTAGAGAACAATTTCAGAATGCTTTAGACTTGTGTGAGAAGTTACTCGATAAACAGGAACTTACTGCCAGTAGTTACCACAGTCTGGCTGAAGCGCATCTTGCAGTGGAAAGCTACCCAGAAGCTCTTGAATCTTTTAGACAGGCCTCGACCATGAGACTCGAGGTATTAGGTCAGCACGTACAAACAGCGAACAGTTTTCATATGCTGGGAGTGGTTCATCACAAGACAAACGAGTTCACATCGGCCGTTGAGGCATTCCAGACAGCGTCAGACATGAGATCGACTCTACTTGGTGATCACCCAGACACAGCCAAATCCTATTACTGGCTTGGATTAGCGAAGTGTGACATGGGAGATCACAAAGGAGCTTTGGAATCTTTGCAGAAAGCCTTGCAACTGGAGAGGAAACTTTCAAAAGGAGATCAGCACGGCATTGCTGATGTCACCCACAAGGTAGGAAGGGTGTATTACAAGATGGGCGATTACCACAGTGCTAGAGAACAATTTCAGAACGCTGTAGACTTGTGTGAGAAGTTACTCGATAAACAGGAACTTACTGCCAGCAGTTACCACAGTCTGGCTGAAGCACATCTTGCAATGGAAAGGTATCCAGAAGCTCTTGAATGTTTTAGGCTGGCTTCGACCATGAGACTCGAGGTATTAGGTCAGCACATACATACAGCAGACAGCTTTCATATGCTGGGAGTGGTTCATCACAAAATAAACGATTTCACGTTGGCCGTTGAGGCATTGCAGACAGCGTCAAACATCAGATCAGCTCTACTTGATGATCATCCAGACACAGCCGAAAGCTACCACTGGCTTGGCTTGGCGCAGACAGGCATAGGGGAGCCTTAAAATCTTTGCAGAAGGCGTTGCAACTGAGCGGGAGGCGGACTTTTAACGTGAGATACCACGACATCACCGATAACGCTAATGATATAGCGCTACCAAATGGGATTTAACCACTCTGCTCGGGAACAGTTTTAGGATGCGCTAGGCTTTCTCAAGAAGCCCCCTGATAAGCACAAAAGCATTACCACCAGTTACCACAATATAGCCGAGATGCATTTTACCACGAAGAGCTTTCCAGAAGCTCTTGAGTGTTTTAAGTAGGCTTCTACCTTGAGGCTTGTGGTATTACGCGGACACCTGTCCACAGCAAATACCTTTCATCACCTGGGAGTGGTTTATTGCTGCATGGGCGATTTTACGTCAGCTCTAGACACATTCCAGAAAGCATCAGAATCAAATCTACTTGGTGACCACCCTGACATGGCACGGACCTCCCAATGCGTTGAGTTAGCCCAGATGTACATGGGAGACCTCCAGTGTGTTACGGAATCTTTGCAAAAGGCCTTAACACTAAGGAAGCGTTTACAAGATTTTCCCCAGCATGGCCGACATCTTTAATGACCTTGGATGTGTGCATCCCGAGAGGGGCGATTACCAGTCTGCTAGAGAACAATTTCAGGATGCAGTGGACTTGAACAAAAAGTTCCGTGGTAAACACTGCCAATTGTTGTCACAACCCAGCCTTAACGAATCTTCACTTAGGAAGCTATACGGAAGCTCTTGACGTGTGTCAGCTAGCAGGCTTTGAGCATGAGACAGGAGTTACTCGGTCACTACGACCGAACACCAAACAGCTTAGAAACTCTAGAGTGCATCCATCGTAAGATGGGAAACACCAATCCTCTCACGGCTTCGCCACTCCCGTTAACGGCTTCGCTACCAAAACAAAAGCACTCGCGCGCGAAATCCCGCCAGCTACGCAGGCTAACTGGCCAAACCTCACGTCTTCATGGATCTCGTCCGGCGTCGCCCTCTGCGAGTGACACTGAGGTTAAAGAAAAGATAGACTCTTTAGTTGACCGACTGTTCCACTGTTTTGTTCGTAGCCAGGACATAACTTTTAATAATATGATCTTCTAGACTGTTCTGTCCTAAAAAACACATCTTTACAGATAGTTTACATAAGCAGCAGTACTGTCAGGAAAAATGCTCTTTTCAGCGGGAATTTTATAGTCTTTAGCCTTTTCCTTGTCCATTACAAGTAGCTGAGTGAATGACACTTGAGAGCAGAATATTTGAAGAATATTTGAAGTGCCAATAGGCCTTATGCGCGATTACATCACATGCTTAAAATTCACCACCAAGCCTGCTTTTGGCGCTATTTTCTCTTTGAAACTTTCGTTGCCCTCATTTTTTTTTCTATGTGGGTATTCTTTTCATCTTTGCTGCTTTGGGATTAGCACATGATAAAATTTACAATTTTTATCATCAATTTGAGGCTTGGTGGTGACTTTTTTTAGTCTGATGTCTACATGCGTAAGGCCAAAAGGGTCACATGACTAAAGGCGCCTTGTACCCCTGCTTCCCGACAGGGTGCAGTGGTAACTCTAATTTCGGTTTCTGTAATAAGTTTCTTTTTCCGTGA
>JAHPZR010046645.1:35000-40000 GCA_019787425.1 Platygyra sinensis | reverse complement strand
GAAAAATATTGATATATTAGTTTCAGTTGCAATGCATTATGAGAAGAAATTCATTCCTCCTCTGAGCATGAACCACTTTGGACCAAAATCCGCTGCCCGGCCTGTCGCTCCAATTGGTTACTGTAATGAGATCCTCGGGAGTATCCTGCATGTGAAACGCGGTGGGTGTTAGTCGTCTCGCTTATAGCCTGCCGACAGGCTCCCGCCCCGATCGCTTCGCTTTCCGAATTCTTCAGTTTCGAGCTCGTCGAAGACTTTTCCGTTGATTGATTGAGCCTGTTGGCAGGCTTTTTCACCTAGAGGTGTAGTGTAACTACCCGCGGACGAAGCCCCGAAATAGAAGGCAGGAAAGGCTGATATCCCTTGGGAGGTGCTAGGGCTGCTACTTTCTCGTTGCCCCAAATCCTTTATCACCCACGGGATGAACACAGTTTTCAAATACCGTTAACCACAGGTCGATTCCAAACGTCTTTTTTTCACTCCACCTATCACCCAACCCTCTCTCCACGTCGAATTGAAGTCCCTACGTTATTTAGCCGATCCAGCGAAGTTGTATGAGCCCAGGACTTTATGTATTATATAAGTGGTAGTTTACGGTACTGTGGTTTAAATGCTGAAGCGGGTCTGGGCATGCGCGCATAAGGGTTGATAACAAAAAGAACATTTCCACGATTAACGATAATTTCTTTGTTCCAAATGTATGATATGCACAAAGTGAAGTGTGCCGGCATTCTGTTGAAAGCATAACAGATTGTTCCCTGTCAAAAGAGTATGTTTCCTTACTGGGCAAGAATCACTGAGAACAGTAGCATTTTTGGGTTTACATGCCCTTTAACATTGCATGCGTTACTACGATTATCAGTCGAGTAAGTTCAACTTGTGTTGTTGTCACGTGCAACTGGCTCCGTTTCCAGTGGCAACTTGTCGGCATTGACGTCATTGACAGCAAAGCGCGCGAAATTGCCGGCGACGATAGTGTTACTATTGGAAAAGAGGAAAGTTGGCCGGAGCAACACTGTAATTTCAATTCGAAAATTTCGTCACCAAAGCGCCGTCGCGCCTTACGGAACTAAGTGTGATCAGCATCTTATTTCTCCTTACAACTTCAATACATTCCCAAAAAGACAAGTGTTGAGAATAAAGGAAATCATCAATATTCGGATATTGTCTTGATGTACCACCAAGTTCCTCAGTAGTAGAGACTAGAACACAATTTCGATCACATGAGCGTGACGGATTATTATACAACGCTCCACGAAAGGCCGGGATCAGTGCGTTTACCGTGTAGAATAGTTACGTGGAAAAATCTTGGACTTCCCGGCTTACGGTAGATTTTTGCAACAGCAACAGCAAAACATTTTTTCACTCATACATCTACAAGTGAATAATTTTAAACAATAATTGGATGAGGTTTTTATGATATTTGGAATCATCAGGGTCGAGGCAAGTGTAATCAGCCGAGGCCGGAGGCCGAGGCTGATTACACTTGCCGAGACCTTGATTATTCCGGATATCACAAAAACCGAATTCAATTATTGTTTTATTATACATTGTCTTATGGAAAATATACAAAAACTATTGTGTGAAATGCAAGTAGATTTTATTTGTGCTTCTAAAAATACAGGAACAAACGCACCAAGCGGCCGCATCACTCGAAACCATTCAAGTACTAGCGCTTTTTAGCGAAAGGTGTATTACGCATGCGCACTCGGTATAATCTGCAGGTATCATTGGATAGCAGATTATACTATAATCACACTTGTCCACAAAATCACGTGAATTCTCAAAATTCTTGGCCAATCAGAATGCTGATAGTGAGCACAATGTATAATAGTATGAAAAATCACAGATATGAACTACGGGAAACTTAAAGAAAGACTTGAAGAAATGAGAGATCGTCGCAGTTATTTTAAGTCTGGAAAAAAGAAAAGTTGAGCGGGATTCAAACTCGTGACCTTTTTGATAGCAAGGACATGGTGTACAGTTGGACCACGCTAATTCGAACTGGATTATTTCGAATTCAGCTAAAACCTATTTCCCTTGGATTTGCCATTCAATTCTTTACTACCAGCTATCAAGAGACTATATTAACAAACTTGCGTTATTTCGAAGAATTTCTCGTTTCCCCTGAGAGGCGCAACTGCTGTGTCGTAGAATTTAGAAACCCAGGTTAAGGATCAACAAGGATGGCCAAAATCATAAAACTGGAAATCTCAACGGACCACCCCCCCCCCCCTTCCTTGAAGGGGGGGGGGGTGGTCCGTTGAGATTTTTGAGATTTTGAGATTTTGAAAGATTCTGCTATGGTCTGTTCCCTTAGTTTGGATCTTTTCACCTTTTGCTTCCCGTCTTGGTGCTTTTTAGATGAGACGTGTATTTTCAGAACACTTTTCTTCGTCGACAGGATCTGTCTACAAGCATTGCAAAACAGCTTTCCTTCTCTAACAATGAAGTTCTCATCAGGAAACTGTCATACTCGCTCGTGTAACGGCACTTTCACAGTGTCGCCATTTCATCGTCCCTTGTATTTACCGTAGGTGGACTGTAGTGATCGATCTCTTGCTATAGATGATGGAACTGGTCTATCTTGCAAGTTCATGGCCGACGCTCTCTTGGCCGAGCAAGAGAAAGAGTTACCCGCTGACCACCCATACCTTTTTTCCGTTGGTGTTAGTACGTCATGCAACGGAAACAGACAATCTACACACACAAGTAACACAACACAAGTACACAAGTAACACAACGCACAAACAGTCGAAACAGACAGAAAACAATCAAAATTGTACAACTTTAGGATTATTTATCCTTCTGAGTGCTGAAATCTGGATCACAGTCATGAAAAATAACAGAAAATGCTAGCAATTCTTGTTCAAGAAAGAACAAAAAAAAATGCTCCTTTTCCCAAAAAAAGCCGAAAAAAATGCTAGCATAATCGAGAAAGACCTACCCCCTTCCCCGCTTAGCCTCTTCCTGGTGTTCAGTTAGTTGGGACGTGGGCGAAAAATCGCGCACGAAAAAACAGGGGAGAAGCCTCTCTCCTTTGTTGCTTCGCCGTTTTTTATGCCGCAAAATTAACTGGACATCTGGAAGAGGGTAGGAGAGAGGCGCGGATAGTTCGTGGGCGTGACCTTCGTGCCTGTATTTCTTAAACCTACCTTATTATGGTCACGTTCACCCACTCAAAAATGTCAAATGTTTAATGCTCGCAGTGTTTTGTGCACTTGACGGGAAGATGTTATATTTAGTCCTTCATCCGTCTAGCCGCCTCAAGAGGTAAAACTCTTTCACTCCTAGGAAAATCGTGAAGCTATCTATGAACAGCCGTTTACTCGAGTAGCTGGAGAATATCGACACAAAATTTTATTCACAAACTGAATCTTCCTAGCTTCCCAGCAGGCGTTCTTCTCTCCTTTCGATTGTGCCTGATCACGTGGGTAATTAAAACGAAGTAGGAGCAAGGAGAGGGCTCAAAAGAAAGAGGAAATTGGATCACGCATACCATCCTCATAACATAGGGATATGCATGGATCCCCCACTGATCGAAAATGTTCCAACCACGCCTTCTCTGGGATGTGAGCCTGTGACAGTGTCAGCTGTGACAGGACTTCTAGTGTGAGAAGCGAGGGGACTGGAACTCGAAATCTCTACTATTCTCGTTGATGTTACTGAAGGGAGCTTGGTACGAGGCTTCGTAGCCTCGTGATTGCTTTGATTGGGATAAGGAGTGCTTACCATTTGTCAGAATAAACCGGTTGGGACGAGCGTTGAATAATGGTAAATCAGCAAACCAACCGAACGAAATGGCGCTTACCATTTGCAATTCGATTTCCCGTAATTGTTTTCGGCTCATGAGAGACTGGAAACTGGAAAGTTTATCAAATGGTAAGGAAATTTCCGTCGTTCCTTCCGAACGGAAAAAGAGGAGTACCTCTGAAGGTACTCCACAATTTCTGAACGGCATTTCCGAAAAATTACCTTACCATTTGATTTTCTGGCCAAATCATTGGTAAGCACCCAAGATTTTTCACTAATCCGATTCGACGCTCGTTTCTTTCCCGTTCGGTAACAGAAACCTACAGACCTTGAGGAAGTTAAAAACTGTCTTGCAGCGAATTGTTCAGCTCTTTTCAGCCTAGTTCCCCATAACGAAACATTCGGCCACAATTTTACGTCTGCTTCATTCCCTTTGATGAAATCTGAAGTCTGTAGGTGTTCTAACCGATCGGTTTTAGTTTCATGTAAAGATCAATTAATGGATACTTTTGGGAACGAAACGATCATTGTATCTTAGTCCAAGAACGCAGCTAATCAGAGCCAAAGTTTCCACCGGTTGAGAAGGGCACGCGGGTCTGGTGAAAAGTCTAGAAAGTGTGATTTCCGCCTTCGAAGCAACATCACACGACGATCATGTGATCATAACACAGCAGTGAGCACCTTCGAGTCATGCGCGCGAGCAACGAAGAGTAATTAAGCGATCCGGCGGGAAGGAGTCTGCTCACAGGCTATTAACACAGATCGGGACTCCAGAAGTGTGTAGGTAAGCAAGACACGATTTTTGCCGTCTTTTTAAATATCCTTTGTTTTGCTTTGAATTTTGCTTCACAATTGAAGCTTCCATATTCATTTACAAATGGCTTTCTTGGTGAATATGCTTACTTGATTTATGTCCCATAAAGAATGAGCACCAGCGACTTAGAAACTGCGCCTATCTGTAGTTTTGGGTTATTTGCGTTGTGTTACATTATTGATTCCTCAGGACATACTTCTTTTCGGGAGAAGAGCTCTGTAGGCCGTCATTCATGATCGTAACCTAAACGACGTTTGTTATTAGGAGCAGTGGAATCTAACCGTGTGTTTGCATTAATTGCACTTCTAATTTTACCGGAATAGAAAATGTTCCCATAATCCTTAACTCCACATTCTACTATTTTTTTTGCAAGGTTTAAGGTAAAGCGACTTTATTTTTACAGGGTTTGCACTGGTGTGCTATAGAGCTGGTA
>JAHPZR010046645.1:25000-30000 GCA_019787425.1 Platygyra sinensis | reverse complement strand
AAATGCGAGCGTAAGTCCTCAAAGTACAGATGACCACGTGCTGCATCAAAATCGTTTCCTGCTACATAATTTAATTATATTGCCTTGATTTATGTTTTAGAAACTTGACGAATTTCCAAGATGAGAAGGGCCGAAGGGAATTCCCCGAAAGTGAAACGAGAAGACAATCTCAGGATGATGAAGCATGAAAATTAGCATTAGAAATTTATGGGTACCAGCTCTATAGTAAATCAATACAAACCCCGTGCAGTCTATTTGTGCCTTGATTATGTTTTAGAAACTTCACGAATTTCCGAGAACAGACAAAGGGAATTCCCCGAAATTTAAAGTGAAAGCGGGAAGACAAACGAAGGACGTATTGCACGGAAATTGTCACTAATCTGTTCGTACCAGCTCTATAGCACACAGTGCAAACCCTGTAAAAATAAAGTCGCTTTACCTTAAACCTTGCAAAAAAAATAGTAGAATGTGGAGTTAAGGATTATGGGAACATTTTCTATTCCGGTAAAATTAGAAGTGCAATTAATGCAAACACACGGTTTAGATTCCACTGCTCCTAATAACAAACGTCGTTTAGGTTACGATCATGAATGACGGCCTACAGAGCTCTTCTCCCGAAAAGAAGTATGTCCTGAGGAATCAATAATGTAACACAACGCAAATAACCCAAAAACTACAGATAGGCGCAGTTTCTAAGTCGCTGGTGCTCATTCTTTATGGGACATAAATCAAGTAAGCATATTCACCAAGAAAGCCATTTGTAAATGAATATGGAAGCTTCAATTGTGAAGCAAAATTCAAAGCAAAACAAAGGATATTTAAAAAGACGGCAAAAATCGTGTCTTGCTTACCTACACACTTCTGGAGTCCCGATCTGTGTTAATAGCCTGTGAGCAGACTCCTTCCCGCCGGATCGCTTAATTACTCTTCGTTGCTCGCGCGCATGACTCGAAGGTGCTCACTGCTGTGTTATGATCACATGATCGTCGTGTGATGTTGCTTCGAAGGCGGAAATCACACTTTCTAGACTTTTCACCAGACCCGCGTGCCCTTCTCAACCGGTGGAAACTTTGGCTCTGATTAGCTGCGTTCTTGGACTAGATACAATGATCGTTTCGTTCCCAAAAGTATCCATTAATTGATCTTTACATGAAACTAAAACCGATCGGTTAGAACACCTACAGACTTCAGATTTCATCAAAGGGAATGAAGCAGACGTAAAATTGTGGCCGAATGTTTCGTTATGGGGAACTAGGCTGAAAAGAGCTGAACAATTCGCTGCAAGACAGTTTTTAACTTCCTCAAGGTCTGTAGGTTCTGTTACCGAACGGGAAAGAAACGAGCGTCGAATCGGATTAGTGAAAATCTTGGGTGCTTACCAATGATTTGGCCAGAAAATCAAATGGTAAGGTAATTTTTCGGAAATGCCGTTCAGAAATTGTGGAGTACCTTCAGAGGTACTCCTCTTTTTCCGTTCGGAAGGAACGACGGAAATTTCCTTACCATTTGATAAACTTTCCAGTTTCCAGTCTCTCATGAGCCGAAAACAATTACGGGAAATCGAATTGCAAATGGTAAGCGCCATTTCGTTCGGTTGGTTTGCTGATTTACCATTATTCAACGCTCGTCCCAACCGGTTTATTCTGACAAATGGTAAGCACTCCTTATCCCAATCAAAGCAATCACGAGGCTACGAAGCCTCGTACCAAGCTCCCTTCAGTAACATCAACGAGAATAGTAGAGATTTCGAGTTCCAGTCCCCTCGCTTCTCACACTAGAAGTCCTGTCACAGCTGACACTGTCACAGGCTCACATCCCAGAGAAGGCGTGGTTGGAACATTTTCGATCAGTGGGGGATCCATGCATATCCCTATGTTATGAGGATGGTAATGCGTGATCCAATTTCCTCTTTCTTTTGAGCCCTCTCCTTGCTCCTACTTCGTTTTAATTACCCACGTGATCAGGCACAATCGAAAGGAGAGAAGAACGCCTGCTGGGAAGCTAGGAAGATTCAGTTTGTGAATAAAATTTTGTGTCGATATTCTCCAGCTACTCGAGTAAACGGCTGTTCATAGATAGCTTCACGATTTTCCTAGGAGTTGAAAGAGTTTTACCTCTTGAGGCGGCTAGACGGATGAAGGACTAAATATAACATCTTCCCGTCAAGTGCACAAAACACTGCGAGCATTAAACATTTGACATTTTTGAGTGGGTGAACGTGACCATAATAAGGTAGGTTTAAGAAATACAGGCACGAAGGTCACGCCCACGAACTATCCGCGCCTCTCTCCTACCCTCTTCCAGATGTCCAGTTAATTTTGCGGCATAAAAAACGGCGAAGCAACAAAGGAGAGAGGCTTCTCCCCTGTTTTTTCGTGCGCGATTTTTCGCCCACGTCCCAACTAACTGAACACCAGGAAGAGGCTAAGCGGGGAAGGGGGTAGGTCTTTCTCGATTATGCTAGCATTTTTTTCGGCTTTTTTTGGGAAAAGGAGCATTTTTTTTTGTTCTTTCTTGAACAAGAATTGCTAGCATTTTCTGTTATTTTTCATGACTGTGATCCAGATTTCAGCACTCAGAAGGATAAATAATCCTAAAGTTGTACAATTTTGATTGTTTTCTGTCTGTTTCGACTGTTTGTGCGTTGTGTTACTTGTGTACTTGTGTTGTGTTACTTGTGTGTGTAGATTGTCTGTTTCCGTTGCATGACGTACTAACACCAACGGAAAAAAGGTATGGGTGGTCAGCGGGTAACTCTTTCTCTTGCTCGGCCAAGAGAGCGTCGGCCATGAACTTGCAAGATAGACCAGTTCCATCATCTATAGCAAGAGATCGATCACTACAGTCCACCTACGGTAAATACAAGGGACGATGAAATGGCGACACTGTGAAAGTGCCGTTACACGAGCGAGTATGACAGTTTCCTGATGAGAACTTCATTGTTAGAGAAGGAAAGCTGTTTTGCAATGCTTGTAGACAGATCCTGTCGACGAAGAAAAGTGTTCTGAAAATACACGTCTCATCTAAAAAGCACCAAGACGGGAAGCAAAAGGTGAAAAGATCCAAACTAAGGGAACAGACCATAGCAGAATCTTTCAAAATCTCAAAATCTCAAAAATCTCAACGGACCACCCCCCCCCCCTTCAAGGAAGGGGGGGGGGGGTGGTCCGTTGAGATTTCCAGTTTTATGATTTTGGCCATCCTTGTTGATCCTTAACCTGGGTTTCTAAATTCTACGACACAGCAGTTGCGCCTCTCAGGGGAAACGAGAAATTCTTCGAAATAACGCAAGTTTGTTAATATAGTCTCTTGATAGCTGGTAGTAAAGAATTGAATGGCAAATCCAAGGGAAATAGGTTTTAGCTGAATTCGAAATAATCCAGTTCGAATTAGCGTGGTCCAACTGTACACCATGTCCTTGCTATCAAAAAGGTCACGAGTTTGAATCCCGCTCAACTTTTCTTTTTTCCAGACTTAAAATAACTGCGACGATCTCTCATTTCTTCAAGTCTTTCTTTAAGTTTCCCGTAGTTCATATCTGTGATTTTTCATACTATTATACATTGTGCTCACTATCAGCATTCTGATTGGCCAAGAATTTTGAGAATTCACGTGATTTTGTGGACAAGTGTGATTATAGTATAATCTGCTATCCAATGATACCTGCAGATTATACCGAGTGCGCATGCGTAATACACCTTTCGCTAAAAAGCGCTAGTACTTGAATGGTTTCGAGTGATGCGGCCGCTTGGTGCGTTTGTTCCTGTATTTTTAGAAGCACAAATAAAATCTACTTGCATTTCACACAATAGTTTTTGTATATTTTCCATAAGACAATGTATAATAAAACAATAATTGAATTCGGTTTTTGTGATATCCGGAATAATCAAGGTCTCGGCAAGTGTAATCAGCCTCGGCCTCCGGCCTCGGCTGATTACACTTGCCTCGACCCTGATGATTCCAAATATCATAAAAACCTCATCCAATTATTGTTTAAAATTATTCACTTGTAGATGTATGAGTGAAAAAATGTTTTGCTGTTGCTGTTGCAAAAATCTACCGTAAGCCGGGAAGTCCAAGATTTTTCCACGTAACTATTCTACACGGTAAACGCACTGATCCCGGCCTTTCGTGGAGCGTTGTATAATAATCCGTCACGCTCATGTGATCGAAATTGTGTTCTAGTCTCTACTACTGAGGAACTTGGTGGTACATCAAGACAATATCCGAATATTGATGATTTCCTTTATTCTCAACACTTGTCTTTTTGGGAATGTATTGAAGTTGTAAGGAGAAATAAGATGCTGATCACACTTAGTTCCGTAAGGCGCGACGGCGCTTTGGTGACGAAATTTTCGAATTGAAATTACAGTGTTGCTCCGGCCAACTTTCCTCTTTTCCAATAGTAACACTATCGTCGCCGGCAATTTCGCGCGCTTTGCTGTCAATGACGTCAATGCCGACAAGTTGCCACTGGAAACGGAGCCAGTTGCACGTGACAACAACACAAGTTGAACTTACTCGACTGATAATCGTAGTAACGCATGCAATGTTAAAGGGCATGTAAACCCAAAAATGCTACTGTTCTCAGTGATTCTTGCCCAGTAAGGAAACATACTCTTTTGACAGGGAACAATCTGTTATGCTTTCAACAGAATGCCGGCACACTTCACTTTGTGCATATCATACATTTGGAACAAAGAAATTATCGTTAATCGTGGAAATGTTCTTTTTGTTATCAACCCTTATGCGCGCATGCCCAGACCCGCTTCAGCATTTAAACCACAGTACCGTAAACTACCACTTATATAATACATAAAGTCCTGGGCTCATACAACTTCGCTGGATCGGCTAAATAACGTAGGGACTTCAATTCGACGTGGAGAGAGGGTTGGGTGATAGGTGGAGTGAAAAAAAGACGTTTGGAATCGACCTGTGGTTAACGGTATTTGAAAACTGTGTTCATCCCGTGGGTGATAAAGGATTTGGGGCAACGAGAA
>JAHPZR010046645.1:0-20000 GCA_019787425.1 Platygyra sinensis | reverse complement strand
TTAAACACAAAGATCATTTCGGGTCACCTTCTGCCTCTGTACAAAACGAGTCCCCGTGCAAAATCTTTCACATGAAAATGAGTTTGATTATCATAAAAAATAAACCTCTACAGGTGGAACACATTTTAATTCGAAATGGCCTATTTTCCATTTAGTTACGAAAATATTCACATTTAAAGTCATGTGCCCTTAGTCATCTTCACCTTGGGCTGACACCTTGTCGTGGTGGTGGAGCTTGTGTGTCTCAGTGACCTTGAGAGCTGTGCCGGCGGGGACTGTGGTCCCTGGTAGGTCTAACCATGCCGGATTGGTCGAAGGGTAGAGACCAGACGAAGAACAGCCCCTGGTCCTCCAGGTTGGGGGTGGGGCAGCGGGCTGATAACCCGCTCACGGAAAAAGAAACTTATTACAGAAACCGAAATTAGAGTTACCACTGCACCCTGTCGGGAAGCAGGGGTACAAGGCGCCTTTAGTCATGTGACCCTTTTGGCCTTACGCATGTAGACATCAGACTAAAAAAAGTCACCACCAAGCCTCAAATTGATGATAAAAATTGTAAATTTTATCATGTGCTAATCCCAAAGCAGCAAAGATGAAAAGAATACCCACATAGAAAAAAAAATGAGGGCAACGAAAGTTTCAAAGAGAAAATAGCGCCAAAAGCAGGCTTGGTGGTGAATTTTAAGCATGTGATGTAATCGCGCATAAGGCCTATTGGCACTTCAAATATTCTTCAAATATTCTGCTCTCAAGTGTCATTCACTCAGCTACTTGTAATGGACAAGGAAAAGGCTAAAGACTATAAAATTCCCGCTGAAAAGAGCATTTTTCCTGACAGTACTGCTGCTTATGTAAACTATCTGTAAAGATGTGTTTTTTAGGACAGAACAGTCTAGAAGATCATATTATTAAAAGTTATGTCCTGGCTACGAACAAAACAGTGGAACAGTCGGTCAACTAAAGAGTCTATCTTTTCTTTAACCTCAGTGTCACTCGCAGAGGGCGACGCCGGACGAGATCCATGAAGACGTGAGGTTTGGCCAGTTAGCCTGCGTAGCTGGCGGGATTTCGCGCGCGAGTGCTTTTGTTTTGGTAGCGAAGCCGTTAACGGGAGTGGCGAAGCCGTGAGAGGATTGGTGTTTCCCATCTTACGATGGATGCACTCTAGAGTTTCTAAGCTGTTTGGTGTTCGGTCGTAGTGACCGAGTAACTCCTGTCTCATGCTCAAAGCCTGCTAGCTGACACACGTCAAGAGCTTCCGTATAGCTTCCTAAGTGAAGATTCGTTAAGGCTGGGTTGTGACAACAATTGGCAGTGTTTACCACGGAACTTTTTGTTCAAGTCCACTGCATCCTGAAATTGTTCTCTAGCAGACTGGTAATCGCCCCTCTCGGGATGCACACATCCAAGGTCATTAAAGATGTCGGCCATGCTGGGGAAAATCTTGTAAACGCTTCCTTAGTGTTAAGGCCTTTTGCAAAGATTCCGTAACACACTGGAGGTCTCCCATGTACATCTGGGCTAACTCAACGCATTGGGAGGTCCGTGCCATGTCAGGGTGGTCACCAAGTAGATTTGATTCTGATGCTTTCTGGAATGTGTCTAGAGCTGACGTAAAATCGCCCATGCAGCAATAAACCACTCCCAGGTGATGAAAGGTATTTGCTGTGGACAGGTGTCCGCGTAATACCACAAGCCTCAAGGTAGAAGCCTACTTAAAACACTCAAGAGCTTCTGGAAAGCTCTTCGTGGTAAAATGCATCTCGGCTATATTGTGGTAACTGGTGGTAATGCTTTTGTGCTTATCAGGGGGCTTCTTGAGAAAGCCTAGCGCATCCTAAAACTGTTCCCGAGCAGAGTGGTTAAATCCCATTTGGTAGCGCTATATCATTAGCGTTATCGGTGATGTCGTGGTATCTCACGTTAAAAGTCCGCCTCCCGCTCAGTTGCAACGCCTTCTGCAAAGATTTTAAGGCTCCCCTATGCCTGTCTGCGCCAAGCCAAGCCAGTGGTAGCTTTCGGCTGTGTCTGGATGATCATCAAGTAGAGCTGATCTGATGTTTGACGCTGTCTGCAATGCCTCAACGGCCAACGTGAAATCGTTTATTTTGTGATGAACCACTCCCAGCATATGAAAGCTGTCTGCTGTATGTATGTGCTGACCTAATACCTCGAGTCTCATGGTCGAAGCCAGCCTAAAACATTCAAGAGCTTCTGGATACCTTTCCATTGCAAGATGTGCTTCAGCCAGACTGTGGTAACTGCTGGCAGTAAGTTCCTGTTTATCGAGTAACTTCTCACACAAGTCTACAGCGTTCTGAAATTGTTCTCTAGCACTGTGGTAATCGCCCATCTTGTAATACACCCTTCCTACCTTGTGGGTGACATCAGCAATGCCGTGCTGATCTCCTTTTGAAAGTTTCCTCTCCAGTTGCAAGGCTTTCTGCAAAGATTCCAAAGCTCCTTTGTGATCTCCCATGTCACACTTCGCTAATCCAAGCCAGTAATAGGATTTGGCTGTGTCTGGGTGATCACCAAGTAGAGTCGATCTCATGTCTGACGCTGTCTGGAATGCCTCAACGGCCGATGTGAACTCGTTTGTCTTGTGATGAACCACTCCCAGCATATGAAAACTGTTCGCTGTTTGTACGTGCTGACCTAATACCTCGAGTCTCATGGTCGAGGCCTGTCTAAAAGATTCAAGAGCTTCTGGGTAGCTTTCCACTGCAAGATGCGCTTCAGCCAGACTGTGGTAACTACTGGCAGTAAGTTCCTGTTTATCGAGTAACTTCTCACACAAGTCTAAAGCATTCTGAAATTGTTCTCTAGCACTGTGGTAATCGCCCATGAAGTAATACAACCTTCCTACCTTGCAGGTGATATCAGCAATGCCGTGCTGATCTCCTTTTGAAAGTTTCCTCTCCAGTTGCAAGGCTTTCTGCAAAGATTCCAAAGCTCCTTTGTGATCTCCCATGCCCCACTTCGCTAATCCAAGCCCGTGATAGGAATTCGCTGTGTCTGGGTGATCACCAAGTAGAGTCGATCTCATGTCTGAAGCTCTCTGGAATGCCACAACGGCCGATGTGAACTCGTTTGTCTTGTGATGAACCACTCCCAGCATATGAAAGCTGTTCGCTGTTTCTACGTGCTGACCTAATACCTCGAGTGTCATGGTCGACGCCTGTCTAAAACATTCAAGAGCTTCTGGGTAGCTTTCCACTGCAAGATGCACTTCAGCCAGACTATGGTAACTAATGGCAGTAAGTTCCTGTTTATCGAGTAACTTCTCACACAAGTCTAAAGCATTCTGAAATTGTTCTCTAGCACTGTGGTAATCGCCCATGCAGTAATACAACCTTCCTACCTTGCAGGTGATATCAGCAATGCCGTGCTGATCTCCTTTTGAAAGTTTCCTCTCCAGTTGCAAGGCTTTCTGCAAAGATTCCAAAGCTCCTTTGTGATCTCTCATGCCCCACTTCGCTAATCCAAGCCAGTGATAGGAATGCGCTGTGTCTGGGTGATCACCAAGTAGAGTCGATCTCATGTCTGACGCTCTCTGGAATGCCACAACGGCCGATGTGACCTCGTTTGTCTTGTGATGAAGCACTCCCAGCTTATGAAAGCTGTTCGCTGTATGTACGTGCTGACCTAATACCTCGAGTCTCATGGTCGAGGCCTGTCTAAAAGATTCAAGAGCTTCTGGGTAGCTTTCCACTGCAAGATGCGCTTCAGCCAGACTGTGGTAACTACTGGCAGTAAGTTCATGTTTATCGAGTAACTTCTCACGCAAGTCTACAGCATTCTGAAATTGTTCTCTAGCACTGTCGTAATCGCCCATCTTGTAATACACCCCTCCTATGTTGCTGACGATATCAGCAATGACGGGATAATCTCCTATTGCAAGTGTCCTCCCCAGTTGCAAGGCCTCCTGCAAAGATTCCAAAGCTCCTTTGTGATCTCCCATGCCACACTTCGCTTCTCCAAGGCGATTGAAGCTTTCGACTGTGTCAGGGTCATCACCAAGTAGAGTTGATCTCATGTCTGAGGCTACCTGGAATGCTTCAACAGCTGATGACATGTCACCAATCTCGTAATGAATGCATCCAAGTGCATGAAAGCTTTCTGCTGTATCCATGTGTTCCCCTAATAACTCCAGTCTCATGGCCAAAGCTTGCCGACAAAACGTCAGAGCTTCTTTGTAGCTTTCCATAGGGAGAACCTTTTCAAGTGAATTGCCGTATCTAGTGGCACTGTGAATTCCTTTTTGGCAATAAACATCAGCTATCCTTTGTAAGCTTTTTCCTGTAAGACAATGTTCTCCGAGATATTTCTTTCTTAGTTCTAAGGCCTCTAGGTGGGCCTCAATTGCTTTCTTGTGGTTACCGAGGGTGAAATGTTTGTCTCCAAGGGTATAGTAAATATTGGAAGTGTCAACGTTATTACGAATACCCAGTTGTTCTCTCAGCTCGAAAGCGCTTTGAAATGATTTAATGCCTTCGATTTCATTTCCCATCTCAAAATACACACTTCCAAGGCTTGTCAGGCTTGTTGATGTGTCGATGTGGTGTCCAATGTTTTCCTCTCTAATTTTAATGGCCAACTGGTGTGACTTTATGGCTCCACTATAGTCGTTGATAAGGTACAAACATTTGCCATCAATGTCATAATATCTCGCCAAAGCTTCGAAATCTGCATCACGATCATCTTCGGATGACTTTGCACGTGTCCATATAAGTTCTTTCAGTGGCTGTAGGATAACTCCGAGGTGTGGCCAAAGCAAACGAATTTCATTGCATTCTTCCCGGATGCTTTCCAGAAGAGTAAGTACCGCCTCAGCCATCTGGTCAATGGCGAACGGTATACGCAAAGGATCGATATCCAAAGCTCTGGCGACACCATTATAGAATGATTTATATGCGTTCGCCATGTTTGTCGGGATTGAAAACTGCTCTTTTAGCTCCTTTACATTTAACCGCCATATCGGCGCGATGTCTTTCCAGAAGGAGTTCAAATGCTCTTTCGACAAAAGCGCGAGTTTTCCACTATAATAGAACTTAAACATAGCTGCCATAGCACACATAACCTCAGGGTTGAGTGCTTTCTTTTCCGATAGAAGTAAACCGAGTAGGCTGTTTGTTACAGTGAAGCAGAAAGCATTATCTTTCAGAGAACCCAAGATTTCTTCTGAAGGATTAATCCCGACATATGCTAAACTAGCCTTGACCATAGTTCTATGAAGATCCACAAAAAAGGATGCCATTTTGTGTTCCTGCTTCTTCTTGCAACCTATTGCAAGCGCGCCGTAGACCAGTTGTTTGAGGATTGTCTCATCACAGCTGCTGCTGAGAGAATTCACTGCATTTTGAAGTGACGTTATTCCTTCGTCCAGCTCACCACGGAGTAACTGGTAGATTCCAAAATAGCACAAAAGCAGAATCAGTTGGGCCTGCTGGAAAGAAATCGTCCCAGGTTTGATGATCTGAAGAGAACCAACCCCAATGGCTGAACGATTTGGCCGCCAACAACTTGCCTTCATCGTTCACTTCTTGCCTTCTCTGTGCTTCTTTCACCGCTGAGTCATAAATTGTCCTGAAAAGTGACTCATCATCTGACAATAGAGCAAAGAGAAACACCTCGGCCTTGGACAATACTTCTACGACCTTTGCGTACAACTCTTTATCGCTTGGTCCATTGATGAGGGATAAAATCATACTATCTCTTTGATCAAGAAACGCCACCAACGCTTCGTTAGATTGGCCTGTTAAAAATTTCTCATTAGCCACTTCAAAACAAGAGATGTGATGACTGTAAAAGCGATGCTGAGCTGCGAGGAATGTAGCTCCTATCTCTTGGTCAGTTGTTCTTCTATCATCAATGAACGATCGGAGAAGCGAGTGAATTGTACAAGCTGAAAAGTCTTCATTACATGCTAGTAGTGATTTTCTTTCCAGTGATCGAATGACCTTTTTGGTATTTCTTAGAGTCTTTAAATCGACAACGGCTGTGGCTTCTTCTATTCCAAACGAGCCAGGGAAGACAGCCAGACACACGAATGCATCTCTCTCATGGCCACTGAGTCTTTCGAACGACTTGCTGATTATGCTTTTAAGGCGAGCATCGTCAGGGAACCTCCCGGTGTTCAGAACTTCAACAATGGGTGAAATCTTCAGTTCTTCTAGAAGTTCGTTAAGTGAAACATGTTCTTGTGTCATAATGCTACACATCAATCGCACTGCCAGAGGAACCTGCCCACATACCCTGACAATGCTACTGCAATCATCGTCTGAGAAATTGGATGATAGGGACCGCACTAAACTGACCGAGGATGCTACATCCAGGACACCAACTCTCTCATTGTGGATCGAAATCTTATGACTCAGGTAATCTAGAGATTCGCGTGTAGTGAAGAGGAGCTTGATGTGACTGCATTGGGTAAGAATCTCCTCTATAAATCTCAGCACGGCCTTCTTTCAGTTTAAACATCTCCAGATTCTAGTAAGTCGTCAGCATTATCCAGAACTAAAACAAAAGGATTCCGCAGTTGTTGCAAACATTGCATGAGCCAGTGGGAGGGTGGAAACGCAAAAACGCCTCTCTAACATCAGCAAATATGCTAAGGAGCTTTGGACACTAGCTCGTCTCTACTTGTCATTCCACGAAGGGATGTAAAGAAGGTTGGAATCTTCTTCTCTTGCAATTGATGTGCCACAGCAATGGCCACTGACGTCTTGCCAAATCCCGGTGCACCCCAGATATCAACCAACCGGGTACCTTGATTTGTTAAATGATCCAGGATTACTTGACACTCGTTTATGCGACCAACAAAGTGCGGTATCTTATCAGGCATGCAGGAGCATGGAAACAATGGACCTTAAAAAGACAACAGTTTTATAGACACTTAAAATGATATTCGAGAAAATTTATTTTATGAGGGAACCAAAGCTTTTCATGCTAATCAATTTGGGGTTATACTACTCTTATAGTACTTTTGCATTCAAATTAAAAACTCCTCTGTAGGAACGGGAAAGAAGAAGGCTCATTAATGGCTCTATACTTGAAAACTTTCAAGCCTCAGGCGTTGTTTCTTTTCTCTATGAATTGTAAACGTCAATCTTTGACCAATCCACGCTTACAAACCAATTTATCATGTGTAGATAACTCATTGGAGTCACTGCAGCCTTTACTGAACCAATGCAAGGTAAAGGGAAACCAGACCCGTATAAACAACAACTTTCCCTAGATTCTCCAATTAGCACCGGAAAGGTACTGCTGGAGAGGATATGCTAAGGTAAACACATAGTGGACGGTAACGGAATCTATAGAGTTCTTTGTACGTCGTCGGATTTTGGGTCCAATAATGTTCTATTAATCCTGGCATCCTCAAGAAAAAGTCTCGCATGCACGAATGTGACTTATTGGGAAAAGTTGGTACCCAGGTCTTGAACAAGGGCAATGGCGATTCATTTAGAACAATCTGTTATAATGTCCTTAAATGAGTTTGTACCCCTTGTAAGTGAAGTAAATGAATGTATGGTCGATTATCGATTTCTGTTCATCAAAGATAGGAATTTGTACAAAGTATCACGCATAAGTTTATTTTTTTCAGACTTGGTGCTTTTCTTGTCATATGCATTGAACCGTCAAAATGAGCAACGTGTTTAATTCCTAAATGAAGAATTGGGGAATTACAGCTCTTTGACGATTGAAAGCCTCGCTACGAGTTTTGTAACAAGCTTTGGAAGAATTTCTGTATTGAGCTAATTCTGGTGCGTTCAACATGAATTTTTCTCAACTAGGATATTAGGAGCTGTAACTTACTAAGATATTGTATAAGTCGAAATTGGTTGGGATTTTATTGACTGTAGATCAAAAAATAGTTATCTTGCCTCTATTTGGAAATACCTACATTCCTAAACGCTAAAACAAAGATAAGAAAAAAATAAACGTATACCTTTTAAACCTTCCCATTGCATTGCTTGTTGTTCTGGGCAAAGTCTGCCTTTAATTCTTTTACGTCTGACCGGATATCTTCCACCTGGGTTTTGACATCTGTTACTCCAGTTTTGACATTTATCACGTCTGACCCGACATCTTCCAATTGTGTCTTCATGTCTGTTATTCCAGTTTTGACGTCTATCACGTCTGACCCGACATCTTCCACTTGTGTCTTTATGTCTGTTACTCCCGTTTTGACATTTATCACGTCTGACCCGACATCTTTCACTTGTGTCTTTATGTCTGCTACTCCAGTTTTGACATCTATCACGTCTGACCCGACATCTTCCACTTGTGTCTTCATGTCTGTCACTCCAGTTTTGACTTCTTTTACATCTGACCCGACATCTTCCACTTGTGCCTCGATCTTCTTGAGGTGATCTTCGATCTGTTGAAATTTTATGGCAGCATCTTTTTCTTTCTTCAACTCGTCCTCTAAATGTCTTTGCCTTGCGGTGGGGAAGTCTTCTTCATCCAGCTTTCCAATCTCATCGATCATGGTGCTGCTCTGTCCCAGCGCGGTAAAGGCCTCCTTTGTCAGCAGTAGATAGTCATCAAAGGTGGCCTTGTCAATTTCCTTGTACTACTCTGGTGACAAAGCGTGTTTCGAAGCAAGCGTAGCTGATCCAATGCTAGGCCATATGTTTCAGCTTGGTTACCAGTGGAGCTGCTAACAGTGTGATGAAATGCTCCACTTGGGAGTGATTTCGCATAAAGCTCTTTTAATGTGCGAAGCTTTCCAGTCCCGTCTGGCATGGCAAAGGTTTTTGCAAAAATAGTGGCCTCGAAAAGTGCTGTACAGTCCCATTCCTTTACCGATTTACCTGTTGGTACATATTTTGTCTTGCCACCTTCTTTCGCAACGAAAAGGTTTCTAACTGCGATGGAGTCGTCCCATTTTGGGACGCCAGCGACCAGGTTGTCCCACATGAAGACAAATACTTGACGAATGGCGACCGGGAACTCATCAAGTACAACAGTGGAAACTTGAAAAAGTTCAGTTGTTCACGAGAAAATGTCATTGTGAGATTGACCTTCGAATATCTCTTGTTGAAGATCCTTTAATCAAGACATAATGATGAGGTAAAACAAAATCGTTCTTTTCGAAACAGTCTTGTTGAAACAAACGGCAACAATCTGCAAAAGGAAACAGTTTTTGTTTAAGAAATAAGCATAGCAGTGAACTACCCTTGAGGATTGACAGAATCTAGGTATTACTTACAAGGAATTCTTTGCGAAGGAGTAGCACTTTTTTTCTATGCTTTTTTCCCGCAAAGTGGCGCGAACTTTATAAAAGCTACGTACACGTTCGCGAGAAGAGTCATAAAAAAATGTATTGAAAATTACAAACGTGTTGGGCGCTTTCTAGATAAAGTGCTATTCATAATTTGGTAGAATTCTATTTTTTTAACCTGCAGAACAGGTGAATTAGCAGGGCAGACGTCGAAACGTGATACACGAGCGCGGAGCGCGAGACCAAAAAAAGTCCCTCTGTAGTCACAACATTATTTATGCTCTACCGCCCCCTTGAAATGATTGGCATGGAGATACTTTTCATTTCTCTTATTTTAGACCACCCCCTTAAAATGTACAGAGACCCAGGCCTTTATTCACCTGAGGAAACGCGATACAAGTGCGCGGAGCACGAGACGATAAAAATCCGCCTGTAGTCACAACATTGTTTATGCTCTATCGCCCCCTTGAAATGATTGGCATGAACGAATGAGAGGGAACAGTAACAATTCAATTTATTGGCGCGAAAAACTGTCTCGAGAAACCAATTTACAGATGTATACATGATGGAAAACAGTCAAGGTCAGTCAACAGACGTCAACGTCTAAAGTTAGCTAAATTTAATCATGTGGTACCAGAACGAACAAAGAAGGTACAAACCTTAACATCGAGCTCAAGAGACGAAACGCTCGAACAAATTCAAGATGGAAGAAATATAACTTTGACGAACAGAACGGATCTCTAAGATTCTGGAAGTAACACTGTAGCAAACGCCCGAAAAAAGCTAAATATGATCCGTGGTAACAAGCCACATAACTTACAGGTAACACAGGTTTCATCTAATTACCGGCCCCAGCATCACAATAAACAATAAAGAATGCAAGTAATCAACATGATCACCGGCGTTTTCCCCCCAGAACAAATAATCAAAAGAGGCTAGATACAAGATTCATTTCTGCAACAGAAATGAGGCAAGTTATACCACACTTTATAACTCGGAACATGGAAAATTACAGGTGTCAAACCCTACAAAGCGACAGATAACATTAACAGCTGAAACCATGTAGAGCTCTGACCTCTACAGTCCTGTGACCTCTACAGTCCAACGGCTCTACTTTACTTTTAAAATAGTCCTCCTGACAACACATAATTAAGTGCCCTTCAGAAACAAGTGAGGGGCATATTAATAAAAGGTAAACATGATAAAGAGGCTGGAATTTATTACAGAATGGCAAATGTAGAAACACAACATGAGCCGTAGTGGTCCGTGTAGGCCTATCACCGAATTTGACATATTTTGTTTTTTTCTCGCCTACGATGTCAGCTGGCTCAGAGCAACCAATCACCAAAAACCGTTCGCCGCTGAAAGAGCATAAACAATGGTTTGACTATAGGCGGATGTTTTTTCGCCTCGCGCTTCGCGCTCGTGGTAGGGCGGCCCTAAAAGCCGGAATGATGAAACGATGGAATGACAGAACGGCGGAAAATCCCCGAAATCGTAAAAGATGGAATCGTGGAACGACGGAAAATTCCCCGGAATCTTAAAAAACGGAATGACGGAAAATCACCCGAAATCCTAAAAGACGGAACTATACAATATAACTTAAAAGCCTCCCGTCTTAGGGGAGAAGTTTGGAAGAAAAAAACAAAGTGTAAACTACAAATCCAGTCTTAGGATGAAGACAAAAATTAAGTTTAAATACTGTGAAACAAAACGCTTGGTTGGAGATCTATTTCGTCGCAAGTTTCATATGCACGTGAAGGCGTGTGGTCGCTGGCTGTCAAATCTGTCTCGTACTTGACACGTTTCTAAATGTTGTGTTTCGGTTTACAGTATTTTTTTCGATTCCCACTGAAAAATATTGCAAGGAAAATACTTCGGTGTCAGACGGGAATAACGCGGAGACGACGAGATGTCATTTGAGCCTTGGTTTAATAATGATTACGCAAGCCATGTCCCCCGCACGCTATTCTTGTGACGAATGAAATCGATCACGGGGCAATAGCTTGAAAAGAAAAGCACGCAATGTTTCATCACGAAAGCTATAAAAAGGCGGGAAATGTTCGTTCGTTCTCAGGGCCTGCTGCCTTGTCAGGAACATTCTCCCCTCGTGTGCGACTTTGGGGGCAGTGGAGGACACTATTCGGACGGCTTGGGGAACTCCTCGAGGAAGCACAACTTGGCGGTAGGGCCTGACATATGTTCCACTCTTTGTGCGAACTCTGCTGCTCTTACTCTACCATCATTGCCAGGCAGAACTCGGGTAATACGACCAAGGAGCCAGCGGCCGCGGGGGGAGTTCTCATCGACCACTAACACCAGGTCAGCTGTCATGAGGTTCCGTACCTCTCGTTGCCACTTCCGTCGTTCTGTGAGGCATAGGACATACTCGCAGAGCCAGCGTTCCCAAAAGATTTTTTTTAACATTTTTATTTTCATTCAAGCTTACATGACTCTAAAGAAAAGGCTAGAAATTAATAGATGGCTCCAAAAGTGGTTGGTCATTACTTTGGCGTGCTTCCATCTTTTCGTACTGCTCATACCACGTTCGGTGACAACATGCATTAGGAGATTGTTGCTTGCACGGCCAATTAAGAAATGGTTTGGTGTTAGCGCTTCTTCATCCTGCAAGTCGCTGCTAACGTGTATCATCGGTCGGCTATTCAACAGTGACTCGACTTCTGTCAGGAAAGTCAGTAGAGTTTCTTCGGTTGCGAGCTGCCTTGCTGCTACAGCATTCAGGGATTTCTTCGCAGACTGGACCAGGCGTTCCCAAGCTCCACCAAAATGGGGCGATGCTGGTGGGTTGAAGTGCCACTGTATCCCTTCTTGGCAGAGTTGGTCTTCAATTTGCGACCGATTCCAACTCTTGTTGGCTTCACAGATCTCTTCATTTGCGCTAACAAAGTTAGCACCGCGGTCTGACCATAGGTGTGGCGGGTTCTCCGCGTCTGGCGACCATCCTTCGAATCGCCATGATGCATGAGTCAGCATCCAGGGGATACGCTACCTCCAAGTGAACTGCTCAGGTCGTTTAACATTTAAAAAGGATTCCATAGCGGTTCTTTGTCTTTCTATCGTGGGCCCACCTGGGTTGGACCAAAGTAGTCAACACCAGAGTGGGTGAACGGCGGGACTTCATATCAAAAGCGCGCTTCAGGCAGATCTGCCATTAAAGTGCCACTGAAACGAAATTTTTCGTACTCTCTTTTATTAGCCCACTTTGTAGTTTCAAACGTGCTTAAAATGGTGGTGAACTTTATTTCTTTCAAATCCTAACGGAAAGTGCTTCTTTTAGCTGCCGAAATCGTCTTTTTGGAGCAAAACTGTGTCCGGGCTCTGGAACCGAGTTTAAGGGGGGAGAACCTTAACTACAAATCTGTCGCTAAGGAAATCTGAAAACCTCCTTTTTTGTGGCTCCTGAAGTCCAGTGGGCATCAAAGTTTACCGTGTTTGTTCGATTCATGTTTCCTTTAAATGTTTCAAACCACGCCCATATTTGGTATGTCACGTGACCACAATAGAAAATGTCTAAAAACTCGGACTGAGTGGATCATTTTCGAAATATAACAATACGATTTGTTAAAACACGGCATTATCTAAAACTTGTAGTATGCGTTTGAAGAAATGTACAATATTTCGAAAATTATAGTTGTTTAAGTGCTTTATAGCCTCTTAAATATCTATAATTTTCGAAATATTGTACATTTCTTCAAACGCATACTACAAGTTGTAGATAATGCCGTGTTTTAACGAATCGTATTGTTATATTTCGAAAACGATCCACTCAGTCCGAGTTTTTAGACATTTTCTATTGTGGTCACGTGACACACCAAATATGGGCGTGGTTCGAAACATTTAAAGGAAACGTGAATCGAACAAACACGGTAAACTTTGATGCACACTGGATTTCAGCAGCCAAAAAAAAGGAGGTTTTGAGATTTCCTTAGCAACAGATTTGTAGTTAAGGTTCTCCCCCCTTGTATTCACGATGGAAGCGCTAAAGATTCTCTCTTGTTTTCACTTCATTTATTCAAGATTATTCATCATATTGTCGACATCTACTAGTTTTCTACCTTGTAATTTCTGTCCAACATTGACAGTTAATTCACATCATAAACGTTGGAGGGCGCAAAAGAGTGTAGCTTCGCCAAATGAATGCTACAGATTAGAACAGCTTACTATATTTTTCGAACATCTTGAGTACTCGATTGGAGACTTCGAAGACGAGTATGGCAACTATTATATCACATCCTGAAGCCTATACACGATATGTCGTCGTCTGTTTTCAGCCTGGTTCTGTAATTTGGATTCTCACGTTTATCAAAGGTCTATTAACAAGGTTCGAAATATATCCTCGCCCTGATCCTCGGCAACTTTACTGCATTAAAAGAAGTAAGCGCCTCGGCCATCCGCACAATTACGAAGTTATTAATGGTCCACAGGCTTTGAGTGGAGTACTTCTTTGGATACAGAGGGCATCTTTTTATGTTACTAATACGTGAGAGTTGTTATGGTGGACAGAGAATATCTTTGAAAATTGTGATCAACAGCAGGTTCGCTTTATCGCCGCATACGTGTCAGTCAGTGTAATATAAACAAAGCGGGAATTTACACGTATCTCCCAATTGCAATATTTATCACGGCCGATGGATTACTTTGAGTTCTTTAGCGCGTACTTATGTCTATGATCTTCATTTAATAGTACCCAATTTCAAAGCAATTCGTTTAAAACGTAACAAGCTTACACTCCTTTCGAAGGTTTATTTTAAAAACAGAATTCGAACCAATTTGCATATATGACTTTTTTCGCCGCCGACATTGTCACGCTTTCTTTCGTTTCCTGAAAACATACGTGTTGGGTCATGGCAGCTTAGTTTACCTTTACAGTTTTAAATTCGCTCCCTCCATATGAAAGTAGAGCGTTTCTTTAATTGTTGATATTGTGATAACTTGTAGGATGTAGCAGATACAACTGGATAAAGGTCACCATAACACAATCTCGTCCGCGCGGCGGTGAAACTCGCAAAGCGTCTGGTTTCCTCGAAGCAAAGCGACTCTAAAACTTGAAACGTTGTTGCTGCTATTCGTGCACCAGCACTCCGGATAATATTTTCAAAAGCTGCTTTCCCTTGTTTTCAGGTCTTTTTTACTTTATGAGTGTAGACATTGTTTAATTGAGTGCTGGCCATTTGATTAAGTGTCCCGAGCATTTTGCGATTTCAGAACTCGCACTCGCTTGCTTTCATAAATTACCTTGGAACTATTCAATTATAAAATAGACTGAAAAGCCCCAGGATCGCCTCTCCACCTCTTCATGGCTAAGACTACTGTTAGTATTTAATATAAAGGCTCTGAGATGTCCTTAAGAATGTTTTTTGGGGGGCTTCGAACAGCATTCTCTTCTCCCATAATCACTCTAAATTTTCAGCGCGGCCATCCTCGGAGACCCAGGGGCGGTTAGTTGGGGCGAGAGAAATAAAATCGGGCAAAGAAATGAAGCGTCGCAGGTTTACAAGTAAGGCGGTAAAAGCTTTTACCGCCTTACTTGTAAACCTGCGACGCTTCATTTCTTTGCCCGATTTTATTTCTCTCGCCCCAACTAACCGCCCCTGGGTCTCCGAGGATGCAGCGCGGCCACGAGACTAATACAACCAGTGACGTCACTAGGCTGTTTTGGCCGCGCCAAGATGGCCGCCAATTTTGGGCTTAACCAGCCAACTTCGAACGGCTGAAAAAAGCAGTTTTCGCTTACCGTATGCGAAAAAAAAGTCTGCAGCGTTTCCAAGTAAGGTTGAAACTTTATTACTACGCAAAAATCTCACATACGAAAATTTCGTTTCAGTGGCACTTTAAAGTGCCACTATGACGAAAATCGCATCTTTTCTATGAAAGCCGTTTTAAAGCATAAACAAGTAGCCTGCATGAGAAGAAAAATGCCGTTTACTATTTTTAAATATCTCTTTTTGTTCCAGAGATATTCAAGTTTTTAAAATATGTAAATTAGCAAAGTGATGACGTCATACACAACCAAATTTTGATCAAATATGATGAAAAAGGATATCTCAACCAATTGTAAATCAGAAATGTTTGATTCTTTGCAGTAAGATTCTACTAAATGTGCTCCACAATTTGAGCTTAACAGTGTTGTTACCATGGCAACATGCTGGGTTCCAGAGCTCCCCAATATTGAAGGCATTTCTGGCCACCTCTGGTGTCTCATTTTCATATTTGCAAATGATGCCTCATATACATGATCCAACAATCATATACAATATGTTAGCTTGGGTATTGTGGCCTTGTTTAATGTTTTTCGGCTCAAAATCACTTACATATTTGAAATCAAGTGGGTGGGGACTGGAAAGAGTGAGTTCCATGGGAACAAAATATTTTATAGTCATAGGTGTGTTTTCTGTAGAACTATTAGCCTGCCAAGTTTCAATGCTCCTATGCCGCAAATGTCTCAAGATAGCTCTATTTATATACATGATGTAAAATTGGAAACGAAGTAAACGGCGTTTTCATGTCTTTTATAGAATTCTTTGTGATCCACGCTAAAAAATCAAGAGGTAAAATTGATCATAGTGGCACTTCAACCATTACGGGTGGACAACTAGAACGAGAACGGCGAGGTTGCTTAGTATACACGAAGATGATTCCTTCATAGACATGGTGTGCAGTACCTTTCAAGTTGCAATATTGCCGTTGCAATTCAGTAAGAACGTATTCCGACTCCACGGAGTCAGTACAGCCCCGTTGGTTGATTTGTGGGCGATTTTCAACGCTACGTAACTGCGTGCACTAGGATCAAGAATTGATTGGATTACGAGCGAGTTTTCCGGGAGTGGAGATTTCCGTAGTTCTTATTCTCATTACACAGGGAACTGGGCGTTGGGGATGTGAAGACGGCTTCGTCGTGCTGGACAGTCCCTTTTGCGTTAGTCTTGAAGTATTCGATGTCTTTCTCGGAACTGACTTCTGACTGGTGAATTTAGAATTGTGATATGGTAGTCGTGGCCCGGCACGCGCGTTTGGGTTATTCTTGACCAGACGAGCGAGTTATGTACTCGAATCTGATGGTTTATGAAAAAGGAATTGGCTGTGTCTGTCACAGCTTTCACATGCGTCGAACCGTGAAACTATCCTTTAATTCTGTTTCTGACGAGGCAAACGTCATAGAAAGGAGCCCACAAGCCTGGTCTTGACAACGTCTTAGAGTGTTTTCTCCCGGGTACTTTTCGCGGAATCTATCAGCGTTTTGCCCGAAAAACTTCAAAAATGTCTGAAATTGAGGGGCTGCGCAAAACCCCACTGCTCTCCCCGACCCTTACACCTATTCCGGGCTTCAACCAATCTGCTGTCGTCCTGACGCTTCTTGCCTAGTCAAAGAGTTTAGTAAGCATCAGACCGCTTAAAACTAAATCACTCGAATGGCGAAGAACTGAAGTGCTAAAAAGACAGAAAAAAGGTAAGGTATAAGATGTTTTTGTAGGCTTGTAGTTTTCAGAATTTTCAATAGAATTTCAAATCAGTACATGCAAATTTCAATTTGAATAGTAACAAAGGCAAAGTGGAATCAGCGACAAATGAAGCTAAATCACATTACTAATATAACTTTCATTTCGGTTCATCCGTTACACCAATATTAGTATGTTAGAAACGATCTTTGTATCAACTTGCTGAACTCGCTATCCGTGGTCGTGAATACCTGAACACTCTTGAAAGAAATTATACAACAGTTTCGGCAGCCGTTCTGGACGACTGGCCTTGCAAAAGCCCTCAGGGTTTAATATTAGTTTGCCTGCGTCAATAAACACCTTCTCTAATCGAAAATGCCACCTTGAGCTATAGTCGCAGTTTAATGTTGCTAAGGAAGTAAAATTATCATATAAAAGGCTTCTATCATGCAGACCTAAGAGACCAGAGTTGACGCTGTTTGTTCAAAAGCAACTGAAAGTAGTTAGAAGAACAAAATCTAAACATACATCAATCATGCAGTAACAGTCCACTGATCAATTCCTTGATCCATTTCATCAGTGATCACAAACTCGATTTCTCGATTAAATCAGACCTTAACCAATTTCAAATTAACCCAACTAGAGATACAAACTCCAAAAGATACTCCAAATTGAGTTATTTGGTGCTTTTGTTATTGCCAATGCGTGTTTCCATATATTCTAGAAAGTTCTCGAAAGTTTTTGAGAAGATGACAGGGGCTTTCCCGAAACACAGATAGAAAGTGAAAATTGCAAACTCATCAAGCAATTATAAGCATGAAATGCTGATAAGAAAATCCTACAATACCAAATGCAGCTGTCAGTTGTAAATCAGTTTCTGTAAGCTTTTTTATGTACTTTTCCTTAGAAAACGATATGTCACGTCTGAAGTAAGCGTAGATAAAACAAAAGCCCCCAAATTTACTCGGAAAGTTACCACCGTAAACTGCGATCGATTTAGGAATAAACTGTCACTACAGCATACAGCTTCAAACTAGTGGTCAGTTTGCTAGTAAAGTGTAATGATAGAACATGCAATCAATTAATACTGTGCAAATGATGTGAAAATGAAATAACTGCACAGCATGAATGGTTACTTTGCTGACAACAAGCCCAGACTTGCAGCGGCCGGAAGAGTTTTTGCAACGTCATTAGTAACAATTCCACCTCTTTTGCTTAACGTCGAATTAGAATTTAGAAACAGGAAAGGAAAGATAGATTTGACATTCTCTATGTTTCACTTACCAATCTGAGCTCCCCTTTGTAGTTTTAACCGTTCTTCCGCTTTCTACTTAGCTTGGTGCGATCATCTTGTAACCTTGAGTCGCCTTCCCAGCTGTGTTCGGCATCGTCGGCTGCGTGGAATGTGATGCCGGACTGACAAACAACTCGTTTTATATTCCTTCCCATTCTTCTCGCAGGGACAGGGTTAAGCGACGCACTGGAAAAAAAAAAAACCTGTCTCAATAATCTCAGACAGACTAAAACGGCATCTTCATTTTCACTCTCAGAACTCCCTCAGCGGAATATTCTGATGTTAAAAGTTCTCTCTTTTCTATTTTTCAGCCGTAACGGTCTTTCTTTCTTCAGTAGCTACTAGCAGAAAAAAGAAAAAATTATTCTGGAGAAGGACATGGAGACATTCGCTTAATTTTTCAGATTTTTTTGGTGACTCGAAATAATTAAATGACACTTCTTTAGCAGGTTGTTTACACAAAACTGTTCAGGGATGCAAGTTTCTCGTAACTGTTTTGTTACGTTTTGGTAAAGAGACTCCTTCGTCGCGCAAGTTAGGGTGATTAGTCTTTACAGAAAATACTCTCTGTCAGATAGTATAACCAGTGAAGCAATGAATGAATTAGTAGCTAGATGAATGAATGGCAAGGCAAATGAAGGAAGGGGGGCCGAGAAGGAGGAAGGAAGGAAGGAAAGGAAGAATAAATGAAGAAATAAATAAACAATTTTATTTTTTAGCTTTTTTATTGTGTTATCTTGGTTTCATTTAGAGTTTCATTTCATATAGTTCACGGTCAGTTGAAAAAAAGACTGAATTTTTTAAGCTTCAAATTATTTAGTACTGCTGTGCTTATCAAGGACACTGCAAATAAAAAAAGTAAATAGGACAGAAATTTGCCAAGAAATTCAGCTAGTTGAGAGCTGATCATTTGGTGTATTAACAAAGTTGGGCTTAAGAGTTGCAATCGGTACTTTTTACGAACAAATACACATAGTGAGTGGCAGGGTACGGAGATTCACAACCCTGGTGCCCGCAGTAGCTTTGCTAACGATGAATGACCTGGCACGGGAGGTGTTGGGGCTTAAGGTGATTCCTCAGTATTGCATTGCGCATCTCTACTGCGCACGATTTTTGCGTCATTAGCGCGCACAAATGAGCGCGTGCACGTGCAAAACGTAAGAAATTTCCCACAAGCAAGGCTTGACAGCGAAATAAAAGCTCGTTTTCTCTTAAACGAGCATGGTGACCTATATTTTTTATTGCATAATAATAGTGCCCGTGTTATCCTCTTTAATATAAAAAAATTTTAAAAAAAATTTATCGGAAGGAAAAAAAGATATAGCTGAAAGCGTGCACAAAACTGACAGCGCCGTAGCTAGTATGAGGCCAACCGAGGCACTCGCCTCGGTAAAATTTTGACGAATTTCGCCGATCATTTTTATTTTACATAGGCGATCATCGGAGCCTCTCAGAAAAGATTTCGTGGCCAAAATATAACAGTTAAAAGGTCAACGCAAGTTGTTCTTAACAGCTGTTTATAGTTTTCAATTTAAACTTTTGCTTTTATATCTGTCACCTAGGTTATTAGATGGAAAGAAACCCAGAAGAGCAACTTACGGAGTCTGTTTCATGCTGCGACAGCACTCTTTATCCAAACATCTCAACTATCCTACAGCTTATTCTCAGTCTACCTGTCGGAAGCTGCTCATGTGAACGCAGTTTTAGTTCATTGCGCCGATTGAAGACATGGTCTCCCGTTCGTCTATGGGTTCTGATTGGCTGAACTCCCTTTCGTTAGCATATGTTCACGATTATATGCAATTGGAGGCTCTAACCATTTTGGAGCGCTGGGACGCCAGTGGCCATAGACGAATCGCTCTTGCGTTCAATCAATAACACGATTTGTAAACTTGAGTGGAATTTTACCAATTAAAGATCTGCATGTGGTAGCTTCTTTGTTTCATTCAATTATTTCTGTCAGGTTTACTTGCTTTTCTTTTTCTAATATATATTTTTAACGCATCAAGATATTACAAAG
>JAHPZR010046644.1:0-12899 GCA_019787425.1 Platygyra sinensis | reverse complement strand
CCTAACGGATTTCGCTTATAGCAAGTGAAAGTGCTTCTCCACAATTCCAGCGCAATAAAATAAAGCAAAAGGTGTCTCACTCACGAGTGAGATCAAAAAACAAAGCTACACATTAACGAGAAAACCATGATACCAACATGAGAACTTCCATGGATGATTGTCTTTGTAAACCTTATGTGCTCTTACTGCATTAGGCCACTTTGTAATAAAAAAAACGTGTACTGGAGACCAAAGGCGGGGTCGTGTTTGGGTGCGCTTTTACAGGTCTTGTTTGGCGTTACTGAATTCAATTGCCAAGAATTCTCCTTGTCCGATTTCGTTTCGCCTTTCCCACTCGCGTTTGTCTTCAATCCTCGGAGACCCAGAGGCGGGGTAGTTGGGTCGAGAGGAAATAAAATCGGGCAAAGAATGAAGCGTCCGCAGTTGGTGGAGGGGAAATCACTCTAGACATTAACATAAATAGTGAACGATAGCGTCGCAGTTAGATCACAACCTACCATGCGCTCCAGAACCACAGGTCCATCAAAGACAACATGGTGGTTAACTGTCGGGACTGATTGAGACAAGTCCCTTGAGAGGTCTGGGTAGAATGACGATTTTGATACAGTGCTTAGCGGAAATCAATCCTGCACTTAGAGTGGAATACGATAAGTGAATGACGCAAAACTAAAAGTGAAGTCTAACAACTAGCGGAAAAACCGACGCGGTTCTTGATCAATGTTGCATGTAGGGTGGGTAGAACACGGCCAGATAA
This sequence comes from Platygyra sinensis, assembly GCA_019787425.1. Lineage (NCBI taxonomy): Eukaryota > Metazoa > Cnidaria > Anthozoa > Scleractinia > Merulinidae > Platygyra > Platygyra sinensis. Next base: position 12,145 of record JAHPZR010046644.1, on the reverse strand, counting down.
ACTGGGGCCAAAAGACTCGGGTAAAAGCTGTTTTTAACCCTGGACATTGTTTTTGTTTTGGGAACCGTAGGTCTGCACACCTAGACCGAGGTGTCAGATTCTCCCCATGCAGACCGACTAAGCTCGGTAATAAATTTTGATTTAAGTAATATCCGCGCAAACAAGATTAATTAATTCGTTACTGCTAGTATCTGAGTGTCTGTACATCAGACTGATGGTTTTTGCTTTACCGAACGGCCATGAGCAGAACTAAAATTCTGCCAAAGTTTACTACCTCCTCTATCCTGTTGGTGTTCCAGTCATCATGCTTATTTGGCACTCACGTCCATAAATAAATAAGTTGTTAGAAAAGTATTTAACGATTTTGCATTTTCAGTTTTGCAACTTTTTCAGAGCAACATTTTACCGGTGTAGATGGTCCGGGTCATCAGATGGGCAAAAATCATGAACCGCTTTCAATATCGATTTTCAGCTAATCAAATTCGCGTAATTTGTTTAGTTCCCGAGTCCCTTGTTGTGACACAGAAGCCCAGGTATAAATGATAAATACTTTGACGGCCCAAAATACAAAACAAAAATTAATTGTGCATGACGTATTCTCCTCAGCACCCGTACAACCAAGTGACACCAAACTCCGTGATTTACACAAATAGCGAGAGACAAGCCTTTTCATGTAGGGATCCCCCCGGAGTTCGATCGCTTGTCAAGAATGCCAACCTTGTGATGCTGGCTGTTCTCTTCCCTGCAGATCCATGTACATTAAATACCTTAACAGGCCCCGGTCCAAATATGAAAATTTTCAGGATTGGATTCGATGTCCTTGTTCATTGGTCGAAGACTGAAGAGGTTAATATGAGGCGCCAAGGTGCTCACACAAATAGTTCCAAGTCCCATACCATTTTTTGTCCGGATCGTTTGGGCTTTTGGGTAATTAGGCGTCTGTGAGTATTGCGATCTTGTCTGGGACAGTGGGGACTCGTAAAGGCTTGTCATAGTGAAAATCTGTCACGCAGCCGTGCCAAAGCTTCCTATAAATGTAAACAAGGAGTCACTTAAATCCGGGGTTTTTAACTATCCACTACCTGAGTATTGCCTGGTTTTTCCAGGTGTCCGACATTCAAAATAGATCAAATAAAAATGAAAACCGTCCAACTAAGAATCGGAATCTGGGAAAAAAAGAAGATAATATGGCAAGACTCTCGTTCCAGATTCAGGGTCACAGCAAATTTATTCTTGAGCGAGAATATGCGGAGATATTTTTTAACCGAAATTTTATAGAGATTTGTTTGAGACCGTCATGCTGATAGTGTACCCCTTCTTGATGTACACCAATTTTGGGCGGCCGGAAACCAACAGAACATCGTCACCTGAGCTTTGCTACGAAAACGTGACTGTATTTCTCGCTGAACTGAAAAAACATTAAAATAATACTTTTTTCTAATACATGTAACTGTTTCAGATAGCCAACCAAATATAATTCCCGGCGATAAGTCCATTTTTAATCAACATGACATCTCTCGCGGCTCGCATGTACACTTTCGACGGTCACGCAAAATGTGCTAGAAATTCAAACGTAGTCTATCATGAAACCAAAAACCACATTAGGAACGGAGAGTTTTGTACAAATAATATTAGTTTTCGACCAAGCTGCTCGTGACGCATCATGAAAGTAAAATCTCAGGAGGATCAATAGTATTTGTATTTTGAGTTTAGTTCACGTCATGAGCCAAACCTCGCACAAGCGTGAACGTGACGCTTTTGACCGTGACTATTATACAGTGTTTGTGTTAACGAGCGAAATTATGTGCTATTTTAAGCACGCTTATTCTATGCGAATTTCAGTAGAACCTATTGTGTAGCACCCGTCATATGAATAACTCTCCATTACCCCGTCATTTTTTTCAACAGCTTCAAATAACAACAAGAGTATAAATACGGACACTTCCATACTTACACGATGTCATGCATATAAATCAGTATTTGAATTCGTTCGCGGGATACTACGCTAAGGAAGTTTTGCATTATTTGATCCCCCGGAAAGGCTTCAAGTCTTGCTGTTCTCAGAGCATCTTATTTTTTTATGACGGGTGTGCGAAATATTGCTTCAAGATAATTTCCCTAGGTACTTCTTCGTGGTAGAACTTTTAATGTGGGAAGTACATCAATACTAACCCAAAATAATCGTATTCGTCTTATTCAATGATCTAAAGCCACACATTGGCTAGGTATTTAGCGGACAAGTTTACTGCACATGTTGATTAACCCTTAGAACAAAGTTATTATTAATACAGTAAGTTGTAACCTTCCTCTAACACGAAAACGAGCTTGAAAGTGTAAGAAAACAATATCAAGAGGGCTAGAGCCTTGTCTAATGATTCCGATTTTCCAAACTTCCGTGTGTTTGTCCGATCAGTCCGCTTCTTTTGCGATAATGGCATAACACTGGCAGGGCAATAGAACCTTATTAACGATGAGACATTAACGTACGCAAACTCACTGATCTTGAGTATTACGAATGTCCTGTCCCTCTTTTTTTCCCAGAAAGGAAAGGCATGTGTTTCGAAAGTTAATAGTTTATTCAAGTCACACCATGCGTCACGCTTGCACCGCATACCACTCAGAGTGAAGAAAGCCATCGGTGATCCTTTGCAATTACGCTGAGACGCAAATAAGACGCAGTGGGATTTTCAAAACAAAGGAAGTCAGGCTTGTGAGTGGTAAGAGTTTCTTGTTTTGTTTTGAAAAGTCCCCTTGCTTTCTTTGCCTCCCAGCGTTTCCATTTCCGTACACATGTTGAAGTGGGATCCTGCAAAGAGGCCTATTATGGACAGCTCTTTGACTTGTATACGGTGCCATTTTGCAAATACTAAACGTGATTTTTCTATTTTTTGTTGTGTAATTTATATTTTGTATCTATGAAGGATGTATTTTTTTTCTTTTTCCCTCTTATGCACGATGCCACGAGGATAATTTCGGTAGGTGGGGGAATTGCCTAGAAAAATTGAGTGGATCGAGTGTGCAGCTCGCTTACCCAAGGCTTTTCCCTATTGTCGTAGAAAAAGTCTGTTGTGCGATTAGTTTGTTAAGACCTGACGCCTTAAATCAATCCCTGTGGTTCAAATGCGGGCGTTTATTAATTAGTATACTGGGACGCACTGCATGATGTAACAATGTGTGACTTCTATTGCAAGCGGCTTGACTATTTAACTAAACAATTAACAACTAGACATAAGAAGTTGTGACAATTATGTACGCTGATTAATCTGAAGATACTCAATAAACATTTAACTTTCCGAATTTAGACATCTGTTTGGGCAAACAAGTCTTTCTCTTTTGAAGATCAGACAATTTTGAATTATTCCTCGATTACTCCCTGATATTACCCTGGGTGCCAGAGGCTTTTCATGCGCGGTTTCCGGTTTTCGTCCTAGTAGTTTTCGTGTCTTCGGCCGAACAACGCGAGAAAAACCTCTGGTACCCATGGTACCGTGATATGGGCCATGAGATGTGTGGCACAAAGGGTATGATTTTCTAGCCATTTCATTCAGAAACAGGGATATCGATTTTGGCCATTGTGGTCTCAACTAGGGTATGGTTTTTCCATTCTAGTTTGAATTGGGTATATTCAATTTGGCAAATCCAATGCGGTTTAACGTGGTCTGTATTCTTATCGAGAACGATAGGCGTCATCACAGTGGTCAAACTGTTGTGGACTCGCGAGGCGCAGCCGAGTGAGTCCACAACAAATTTTGACAGTTGTGATAGCGCGTATCTTTGTCGATAAGAGTACAGACCACGCTTAAACCAAATTCGATTTGTGTCTAGAACGAAAGAGATCCTTGTCAAGATTTGTTGAGAATTGATAACACCGACTCGGACTTGAAAGTGCGCGGCTGCATTTTGCAAACTTGTACACGTCCGACTTTCCTTTCAAAAACGTCTGAAAACTCGCTCAACATGTAGAAACTGGAAACAATACGAAAAAAATGTTTGGGAAAAGTGTAATGACGCGTTCTCGTTGTCGATAAGAGTACAGACTACGAAAAACTGCATTTTCATTTGTTTTTTTACCACAATATCAACGTCAAAGAAAATGGATTTTGAGAGCGCGAGCTGAAAAAGGCATTGCGCGACACATTGACGCGAGCAGCGTGGTATCGACTTTTATCGACAACGGCAAATTAGCCAATCAGATTGCGAGATTAGCAGCAATTGTGGTAACTTTTTCATTATCGATAAGACCATCAACAAAAGCCCTCCACAGTGGTCTGCAGTAGGCAACTAATTAATAACGCCCGCTTGAAACAGGGATTGATTTAAGGGTCAGGTCTTTAAAAAAATCGCAGACTTTTCTCTTAAATAGGGACAACGCCTTGGTAAGCGAGCTGCACACTCCGATCCACTCAATTTTTCTAGGAATTCCCCACCACCGAAATTATCCTCGTGGCAGTGCATAAGAAAAGAAAACAAAATACATCTCATAATACAAAATATAAACAAACAAACATAGAAACACGTTTATTAATTTGCAAATGGCACGTACAAGTCAAAGAGCTGTCCATAATAGGCCCTTTGCAGGATCCACTCACATGGTACGGAATGAATTACGCTGGGAGGCAAATAACGCAGTGGGACTTTCAAAACAAAAGAACTCTTACCACTCCAGCCTGACTTTCCTTTGTTTTGAAAATCCCACTGCGCTATTTGCGTCTCAGCGTAATTGCAAAGGCTCCGGGCCTATTCTTTCACTCTGCAGTGGTCTGCGGTGCAGCGTGACGCCAGTGGTGTGACTGCATAATATTAACTTTCGAAACAATGCCTTCCTTTCTGGGAAAAGAGGGAAGACATTCGTCTACTCAGATCAGAGTTTGCGACGTTAATGTCTCATCGTTAAAGGTTTCTATTGCCTGCAGTGTTTGCATTTATCGCAAAGAAGCGGACTTGATCGACAACACACGGAAGTTTGGAAAATCGGAATCATTATGAACAAGGCTCTAGCCCTCTTGATATGTTTCTTACACTTCAAGCTCGTCGTGTTAGAGGAAGGTACAACTACTGTTATTTAATAATAACTTCTGTTCTAAGGCTGATCAACATGTGCATGTAACTTGCCCGCTAAATACCTAGCAGATGTGTGGCTAGAATCATTGAATAAGACGAATACGATATTTTGATTAGTCTTGATGTACTTCCCACATAAAGTTCTACCGAAGTACCTAGGGACATTATCTTGAAGCAATATTTCGCAACCCGTCATAAAAAAATAAGATGCTCTGATGAACAGCAAGACTTGAAGCTTTCCGTGGATCAAAAATGCAAACTTCCTTAGCGTAGTATCCCGGAAGAATTCAAATACTGATTTATATGCATGATATCTGTAATTATGTAAGTGTCGTATTTATACTCTTGTTGTTATTGAAGCTGTTGATTGAGGGGTAATGGAGTTATTCCTATGACGGGTGCTACACAATAGGTTCTACTGAAATCGCATAGAATAAGCGTGCTAAAATAGCACATAATTCGCTGTAACACAACACTGTCTACTAGTCACGGTTCAAAAGCGTCACGTCACGCTTGTGGGTTTTGGCATGACGTCACTAAACTCAAACTACAAAACTATTGATCCTCCTGAGATTTTACTTTCATGATACGTACGAGCAGCTGAAAACTAATATTATTTGTACAAACTCTCGCTCCTAATGGGTTCTTGGTTTCATGATAGACTACGTTTGAATTTCTAGCCTTTTGCGTGACGCGAAGTTTACATGACGGCCGCGAGAGATGTCATGTTGATTAAAAAATGACTTATGTCGGGAAATTTGGCTATCTGAACAGTTCATGTATTAGAAAAAGTATTATTTTAATGTTTTTTAGTTCAGCGAGAAATACATTCACGTTTTCGTAGCAAAGCTCAGTGACGATGTTTCTGTTGGTTTCCGGCCGCCAAATTGGTGTACATCCAGAAGGGTATCACTATCAGCATGACGTCTCCAAACAAATCTCTATAAATTTTGGTAAAAAATATCTCCGCATATCTCGCTCAAGAAAATTGCTGTGACCTGAATCTTGACGAGAGTCTTTGCATATTTATCTTCTTTCTTTTCCCAGATTCCGATTCTATTGGACGGTTTTCATTTTTATTTTGATCTATTTTGAATGTCGTGACACTGAAAACCAGCAATATCAGGTAGGGATAGTTAAAAACCCCGTATTAATTGACTCCTTGTTTACATTTATAGGAAGCTTTTGGCAGGTGACAGATTTTCACTATGACAAGACTTACGAGTTCCCCACTGTCCCAGACAAGATCTGCAACTCACAGACGCCTAATACCCAAAAGCCCAAACGATCCGGCAAATGGGGGAACTATTTGTGTGACGCACCTTGGCGCCTCATTAACTCTTCAGTCTTCGCCATGAAGGACATCGAATCCAATCCTGATTTCATTATTTGGACCGGGTAAGGTATTTAATGTACAGGATCTGCAGGGAAAGAGAACAGCCAGCCTACAAGGTTGCATTCTTGACAAGCGATCGATCCGGGGGGATCCCTACATGAAAAGCTTGTCCTCTCGCATATTTGTGTAAATCACGGAGTTTGGTTTCACTTAGGGTACGGGTGCTGAGGACGAATTACGTCATGCACAATTAATTTTTAGCCGTCAAAGTATTTTTATCATTATATACCGGGCTGTGTCACACAAGGACTGGGAACTAACAAATTCGCGAATTTGATTAGCTGAAATCGATATTGAAAGCGGTCATGATTTTCCCATCTAGACCGACATCTACACCGGTAATAATGTGCTCTGAAAAAGTTGCAAACTGAAATGCAAAATCGTTAACTACTTTCTTCTAACAATATTTATTTATGGAAGTGCCAAAAAGCCTGATGCCTGAGAAACAAAGGATAGAGGAGGAGTAAACTTTGGCAGAATTTAGTTCTGCTCATGGCCGTTCGTAAGCAAACCATCATCTGCTACAGACCAGATACAGCAGTAACGAATTAATTAATCTTGTTTGCGCGATATTATAAACATCTTATTAACCGAGCTTAGTCGGTCTGCATGGGAGAATCTTGACCTCGGTCTAGTGTGCAGACCTCACCGGTCAAAACAACACACAGGGTTAAAAAGCTTTTACCCGATCCTTTTGGCACAGTTTATCTGGCTGTTCTACCCTACAGCAAATTGATCAAGAACCGCGCGGTTCCGCTAGTTGTTAGACTTCACTTTTAGTTTTTGCGCATCACTTATCGTATTCACTCTAAGTGCAGGCTTGATTTCCGCTACGCACTGTCTCAAAATCGTCATTCTACCCAGACCTCTCAAGACTTGTCTCAATCAGTCCGCAGTTAACCACCATGTTGTCTTTGATGGCCCTGTGGTTTCTGGAGCGCCTGGTAGAGTTGTGATCTAAGCTGTGACGCTATCGTTCACTATTTATGTTATGTCTGAGGATTTCCCCTCCACCAACTGCGACGCTTCATTTCTTTGCCCGATTTATTTCCTCTCGCCCCAACTAACCGCCTCTGGGTCTCCGAGGATGCAGACAAACGCGAGAAAGAAATCGACAAGGCGATTTTTGCAATTGAATTCAGTAACGCCAAACAAGACCTGATAAAGCGCCCAACGACCCCGCCTTTGGTCTCCAGTACACGTTTTTTATTACAAAGTGGCCTAATGCATTAAGAGCACATAAGGTTTACAAAGAAATCATCCAGAAGTTCTCATTTGTATCAGTGTTTTCTCGTTAATGTGTGAGCTTTGTTTTTTGATTCACTGTGAGAACCTTTGCTTTATTTTTCTTGCGCTGGAATTGTGGAGAAGCACTTTCACTTGCTATAGCGAAATCCGTTAGGACAAAAAATTATCTTGTAAAATAATTTAATCTTTAACCATGAGTAATTTAACCAAAAATTGTGAGACGAAGTTTACTGCAGGTCATTAGCAAACTACTAAATGGATAATTGCTCTTTGTCGTTATAGCGATGACATGCCCCACGTACCAAACAGTGAACTGAGTACAGAGGAAGTGATAGAAACTGTCAAGAATATGACAGACCTGCTATACACAGTCTTCCCAACGACGAAGATTTATCCGGCCCTCGGTAACCATGACTACCACCCCAAGCACCTGATGCCGCCAAAGCCGAATGAAATTTACACGGCTGTTGGAGATTTATGGAGTCGGTGGCTTCCGCAAGACGCAGTAGATTCGTTTAAAAAAGGTAGATTGTAGTAAATCAACTTAGCTAAACATAGTTCTGTAGCAGTGATTGTTTCTATGAAAATAATTAAAATAATCATATAACGCTTAAAACGTTTGCTTTTCTTCAGGTGGATTTTACACGGTTGTTATTAAGCCTGGGTTACGCCTCGTCAGTTTAAATACGGTTTATTATTACACAAACGACAAGTTAACAGGTAACTTAACTGATCCTGCCGGCCAGTTTGCATGGTTAGATGAGATACTGACGAATGCAAGCAGCATTAACGAAAAGGTGTGTTCAAGTTAGAAATAACTGTTTTAATAGTCTTAATCGCCTATCCAGTGACCTTCGTGTAGCAACATCTCTGCATGACTTTAAACTACATCACTACAGTTTTAAATGAGTTTTAACACGGCATACTTGTAAAGCAGCTTTTAGAATGTAGTTTAGCCACGGTTAGTTTAGGTAGGGATGATTAGTCGATCTTGTTATTTTTTATAATCTTCGCTGGAGGACTTACTTTGTATAAATAAGATTACCATGCCATACCAGTTTATGTGCTTATGTTCTTGAATTGGCCCCCACGGATAGTCACGGATCTAGGGAAGGGGGGTAGCGACTACTGACAACATGGAGGGAACTAACCTCTTGATTTTAAGTCCAGTGCTCGAAATCATTCGGTCACGCTGTCTTCCGATGCAACGCTTTAAGATCGAAAATAGCTCGATATTAGTTAGTCATCCAGCTGCCTAAGCCGAGAAGCTGTATGCATGAATGCATGAAAACAAAAAATAAAGTAGGCTGAATAGACCATGACGAGGGATAAATGGCCCGCGTCTATTTTAAATTTGACTTGTCTTTTTCTCCTCCGCAAGTTCGGGCGTTCGTTATAGAAATTCGCTGTTCGAGGTGAAAGCATACGCGACCCTGCGAAAGCGGTCAAATTGCTCAGCGGTTTCCCCCAACACCCAGGAACACCTGTCTCACCAAGACAGCTTACAACCATGGTGGGGAAACTTTGTGACTTTTCGAAAGTGACTTTTCCTAACGCTTGTCACCGAGCATTTTGCTACTGTACGTCATGTCACTTGACTTTTCCATCGCAAACTAAAAATATATTCAAAAAGTTTCTTTTATCGAAAATGCTCTGATAATGATCAAATTTACGTTTTGTGGAATTTTGGATTGTATAAAGACTATATGCCAAAACCCTGAAAATCTTTATCTTTATCTTTTTGCTGACTTTTTCCAGTCTATTGTGGTTTTATCTGCTGTTTTACTTTTCAGGTCTTCATTATTGGTCACGTGCCGCCGGGGGCTTTTGAAAGAGCCCCTGGAAAGAAGTGGTTTTACCCGCAGTTTAACAAGCACTACATTGCTACAGTACTCAAACATGTTGACGTAATCACAGGTCATTTTCTGGCTCATCAACACTGTGACAGCTTTAAAATTTTCTACGACAACGAAGGTGAGAAATAATAACAGGGCTAATAACTGAAATCAGCCAATCAGAAATTCATGTCACCGGTACAATATTTACGAGTCAGTATATTGAACAGGGAAACCGTTCTGGCGTTGTACGTGTTAATATTATTATGAAATTAAGTATTCACTCGTTGTTACCCCGTGAGATCCATACAAAATACGACTGTCGGTTTTTTTTTACTGCCGTCGTGGTGCACAACTCGTACCTTCGATATTCACTCAGCAGAGACTCTCACGCTGTGTTGATGTTTTGTATAAGACGTCGGGGAAAATGAAGATTCTCAAAGGCTCTCCCTACACTTTACAATTTTGCCGTATGTACGAGCTTACGAATTGAAAAGACACAAAAAGTCTCCTAGGATTTTGAAATGTGATGTGAAACTCTTAAACCCGGAAATATTGAGACTGTGATAAGTGAAGTCGTAAACAAGAATTGCATTAAAAATGCAAGAATTTCATCTTCCTTCTTATCTAATTTCTTGACAGTAAACAAATAGTTTGCCTCATATTAACGATTTTATGTGTGACGCGATCCCAAAAGCCACTTCCCCAAATCTCCGTTTGATGAAGCGCAGAGGTGCAGCCAACCCTTTTATTCAAATATTCTCCTTTGACAAAAAAACGCTATTTTGTCTTCCTAGCGTACGTAAGATACGAAAATTCTGTCAGAGAATGGATGTCTTAAAGACAAACAAATGTTCTCGATTTTAAAACGATTTTAGCCACTTTTTAGGGCAGACAAATTACGAGCCTGATTAATATAGCCATAGTAGGTGAAGCTACAAGATGCCCGAAAATTCAAAAAATCAGGCTGAGAACTGAGTGATGAGCTTAGTAGAGAAAGACATTTATTGCGGGGACGCTTTCATTGCGTGTTTCATCCGCTCGAAACTGTAATCGTAAATTACATAGAAACAACATTTCGATAACACTACATCATGAATATTGTGAAATGAAGTTGATTTGAACTTCGGAAAACAGATGAAATAGAGATGTGATTATCGCATTTGTAGTCGCAATTTAAGCAATTGCAAATTTTAGCCCGAAAAAAATATTCAGGGTTTCAAACGCATGGCCTCTGCGTTAGCGCTGTAGTGCTCTACCAACAGAGCTATGAATACCCATATGTTGGGAGCAGACCAATTTATCGAGTTCATCTTTACCCGTGACAGGAATCAGGCGTAAAATGCAGTTGATTTGAACTGCAGGATTACAGATGGAAATGGAGATGTGATTATCGCAGCTGTAATCGCAATTTAAGCAATAATTGCTATCATTCAGATTTTGGCACCATTTATGCAAAGGCCTATCGATGCTCACTCGTGAGTTTATGGAGGCACTTGCCTCAGTTGTTTTTGTTTTTGTACTTTTTCGTTGTTTATGGTCATCATAAACACCCTAAGTACCCAGGAAAAGAATTAAACCTTTGATATTGCTTCAATCATCATTTTTCATGGACTTTGCCTCGGTCATAATATTGCTTTGGCCACGGCCCTGGCGTGCAATATCTGAAGATAAATTTGATTTGTACCTATTCCGTAGGAGTTCCGCGAAGTTCTCTTTTCCTGTGTCCAGCCGTAACACCTTGGAAGACAGTACTGCCGACAGTTGGTTACAACAATCCTGGTGTCCGTCTGTATAAATACGACAGAAATACTATACATGTTAAGGTAACGACGCCTTGTCCGTTTAAAAACGTCAAACTTACTAATAAGAAAAGTGGAATTATTTCTGATAAGTCCACTGATCTGGCTAAATATAAACTTGTCGAAAAACGTTCTTGTTCATATGCACCCATAATAAACTGCTAAGAAGGGAACTTCAAGTGAGCTTGACTTTTAAAGTATTCAAAACATTGTTATTTATCCTAGTCCGTCCTCAGACGTTTATTTTTTGCTACGAGGTATTTTTCGTCCAGAGCGATGCGAGCGCAAAAACGCCACACCTTGCACTTTACCGAATTTATTCCACGTGCCGGGATAATCATGATTTCGTCAAGACTATATTCAGACTCTATTCATCCTTATTGGGGCTCTTTTTATTCTTCCTTTCAACAGGACGTTTGGCAATACTTTTTGAACCTGACGCAAGCCAACTTGATGGACACACCCGATTGGCTATTGGAATACAAAGCCACTGAAGACTTCAATATATCAGATGTGAGCCCGCAGTCTCTTCACGATTTGGTGCAGACTTTTAAGCCTCAAGGGAGCTCCAACTTTCTCAAATACTACTTGTTCAACTCTGTGAGTGCTGGAGGCGAGGACTGTGATGAAGAATGTAAGACTGGACAACTATGTGGAATGACAGAAGTGGATTTTGATCAGTATGATGCTTGTCTACAGGGCTCAAGCAGCTCCACTATTTCCTCGACATCAAGTGTAACACCCTCAAACGGTATCAGTGTTCCATCGGGTTCAAGCTCTGTCAAGTTCTGCTTCAGTGTTGC
>JAHPZR010046643.1:30000-37024 GCA_019787425.1 Platygyra sinensis | reverse complement strand
CTTTCTTGCGTGTACAAAAAAATTTGTCAAATTAACTGAATTATAACTGTAAAGAGTTCGCTTAAATCTCCATTTTCATAACCTTTTACTTAAAACAATAACTCCCTTGCACGCCTTGCGTGACCTATGGTTTCTACCTTAGTGGTTGCGCCCTCGCTGCAGAAGTTCCATGTTTCTGCGCAGTAATTGAAGTGCGGTACAATGAACGACTGGTACAGCTTCATACGCGTCCTCGAACGGCAGCATTTCTTCATCCTTCTCAGTACAGCCACTTGCTGACTTACTCGACGACAGATCTTTGCTACGTTGCGCATCGAATTTCAGCTTTTTGTCAATCGTAACACCTAGCAATTCCAACCCCGCACCCCCGCACCCCCACCCCAACACACCTTTTCATTTAAGGGGAATGACTGGTCTTTTCACATACAAGTGCTTGGTGGAGCACAGTTCGTTAGATTGCCAACTACCCCCCCAAAAATCCTTCCCACTTCCCCTGTGTATTTGCTCTGTGATTTCTTTGCATTTTGTTTCTTATCAAACCATATCATCCAAACCCCCTTTTTGTTTTTTTTTTAAGATCAGTGCTAATAGCCGTTCGACAGTTCCACTTCATTATTAACCCGCGTAAAATATTTGAGTTGTCATTCGGCATATGTGGATAAAGTGGTGTTTTTTTTGGCACCTCTCATGTAGAATCATTCATAAAGAATGTTGAAACAGTAGGGGCCCTAAAAGAGACCCCTGTGTGGAATCCCTCTTTCGTAATTGGTTGCCATGAGGAATGCTCGCCCCCAAGTGGTACTCGCTGTACCTTCGCCCCGTTTAGAGTAACTTTCTGAGTAATCTGCAGTGGTGTCTTCATCCGCGAACTGGCGTAGCTTCTTCATAGATCAGCTCGTGTGGTAACATGTCAAATGCCTTTGACAGTGTCCATTGGACACTCTAATCCAACAATTTTTGTGGTTATCCCAGTTTCTCTTTCCCAATTTTTCAGTCAAGCAGAGTAAGGCAGTGTCGCATCACATGGGGGTCAATGACTTTTCTATTTAAGAAATAGAAAACATGTACCGTGTTTCTATCGAGTTATACAAACACGAGTGGAAGTTTGGGAGAACGAGAAATGCTGTGGGAACACGAGCCGCAGGTCGAGTGTTTTCCACGCTTTTTCGAGTTCTCCCAAACTTTCACGAGTGTTTGTATAACTCGATAGAACACGAAGTACATGTTTTCTATTTCTTTTAGAAAACACCACGACGAGAAAAAGGAAAACAACTTGTTAGCTTTGGATATCAAAATGTAAATTCTCTTTGCTCGCGCCATCACTACGTCAACGCGCGCGCTAGTTTTGTGTCTCCATCGAGTTATACAAACACGATTTTTAACCAATCAGCGCGCGTAGCTTTCTTAGGACTGTTTGGTCTACATGCAAATACAAACTTGTGAAGACAATGTTTCTCAAAATAGGGACTCGCCCTATTGGTGTACAAGTCTTTCAAATCACTTTTCTGACAGAGACGGCATCGATTGACAGTTTGTCAGTATATCGACTTTGTTAGCTTTTCATTCTTTTTTGTGTGCTGTGAAATTTCAACAGCGAGTTTCTATTGTATGTGGAATGTATGCTTGGTCCAAGACTATAATTGACAAGAGTTGCTAAAATGGTGACACACAAAATCTTCCGGCCGCGTGTTGAATATTTCGGTGGACAATTAAGTCATGGCCTGATCGCTTTTTGTTTGGTCCTCAATTTCTTCATACCCTCGAGGCCCTCGGGGGATGGACAATTTTTTTTCCTAGAGACAGCAACGGTTTTCCTGTGTCGTTTGTTTAATTGCTGCCGTAGTTTCTTGATTGAAGGCATTGCTCGAATTCCCATTTGTGCTCACCATGCTCCCGTGAAGATGTAGTCATGTTTTGCTACCTATCACCGGGCGTGTCTTTACATTATCTTTCCATTCTCTTTCAGACAATTGATTCGACTGGATTAGTTTTGTTTACAATGAATTAATGAATGGCTTTTATCGTATCCAAAACTTCTTCATGATAAATACTGTGCGTGCCAAGGGTCAAAAAGCAAAACCTTTCCACCAGAAAACCGAAATTTTAGTCGGTCTACTAAGGGGCGGCTTCCCTTACTAACACAAAGAAACTCGAAAACTCTTATTGACAGTAAACTCATTTACAAATACGGTTTTATTTTTTCAGACGCGAGGCTGTTCACGAAACCGACACAAAACTATTAGTTTTTAAACTGCAATTTACAAGAACCTTGTCAAAGTAACTTGAAAGTGTTATTGTTTTAGAGGAGAAGTAAAAGCGGCTCTCTCGGGGCGTCGGAACTCCGCTATTTAATTTAACGCGTTGTCACACGTACACATTGCGAACCTTGATATTGGAACGGAAATGCCCCAAATTCGAAAGGCCGCCACTCTATGAACTCGAAATGATTAATAAACCTTCTTGGCACCGTCCGTGATCCTTCGGATAGAGACTGAATTTACCGTAAACTAAAAGGAATTCACATAATGTTCTGAATGAAGCCAAGTAAGATAGAGGAATACTATTTTAACAATTACCACATGGAGACGCGAGACTAAAGCTTGTGAAATTTAGTTTATATAAAACGGTGATTTTCAAGCTTACCTAGTGTTTGCTGAATTTGATGGAGCTGATCTTTAACCTCTATAAGTGTATCTTTGACATCCATGTCATTCTTGTACCATAATTGAAGCTCATCAACGTATCTCTGTCCCTCAACTGTTAGAGGATCGTGTAGAGACTTATCAATGGCCTTTTTCCATTCATCTCTCTTTTCGTTATTTATAGATCCAGCAATTCGCAAAAGGGCTTCACTGATTTCATTCCAGAGATGAAAGAACTCCGAGTTGGTAATTTCCATTCTCTGGTTGTGACCGTAGACGGAATTGCGGTAGTGTTTTATCCTCACTAACTCTGCTTCAAGAGTGTGGTCTGTACTGTTTGGCAGATCATTCCATCCAGTGCGAGGCTCTGTAAGGTTGCATATCGTCCTTAACAATCTGAAAGTTAACGTGATATCGAAATCGGCTGACTTGCCAAACGTACCGGAGGGAGGGTAGAGGCTTTCCCATTCTGGTTGGGAAAGTCTTGCTCCTTCAACTGATCGATTATGACAGGATCACTTAGCCTCAATGGAAGGTCGGTGGGCGAGTGAAAAGAATCAAACTTTGCTCTCAAGAGGCTGACACCTCCACACATCAAAAGTCTTGTCAATCGGTGAAAATTGTCCTTCTCATTAGTTAAATGCAAAGCTGCTTCTGCATCTGTGGGGGTGTTCATGTCCCGTCACTTTGAATCAAACCCAACGTCAGTTGAAACCTCACAAATAAAGAAAAAAGTTATGCTATGTATAATGCAAGTATGGAAACCCTGCGATGGCCCTGCATCACACCGGGGCGGGGGGCGGGGGGGGGGGGGGGAGGGGGGGGGGGGGGGGAGGGGGGAGGTAGAAATACCCCAAGTCGCTTCATGCAACAGAAACAGGGATAAGCTCCGGTCTGGTGGGCCATAATTGGCTCGTATGCAGACTTTACCTAAGTATGGAATGAATGAATGAATCAATCAATCAATCAATCAATCAATCAATCAATCAATCAATCAATCGATCGATCGATCGATCGATCGATCGATCGATCGATCGATGGATCAACGTTTTCTTAATGAGGGTACCACTTATTTCCAACGCATCTTCCTTAATACAGGGATCTTGTGACATCTACAGTGGGCATTTTTTTCTTTACTCTATTTTGTAATTGCGTGACTGAAGAGCTCGCTCGCTGAGCTGCAGTCCTCGAAGAGCTCTGCCAATTTCATGAGTTTTTTCAATCAACTAGTCTCGACTAAATAGGGCAACATATGAACATATGAACATATGTTAGGGGCAACATATGAACCAAATTATTTGGAAGCAATGAATTAAAGAACTCAAACAAACATACTCAAATGAATGCTGGCAGGACGTAGCAACTTAGCCATAAACGTACCGAGACAAAACAAAGCCTGTCAGGCGGAACAATTTCCGTTCTAATAGTTTCTAGTTTGTGCTTTCCTATTTCTTCCTTTTTTGCAGTTAAAATGGTTGCAACACTTTCTACACTCAAAGTTGGATGTCATTGAATCATACTTCGAATTAAACATCCGTTCGTGTGATTGTGAAATGCGGAGACAATAAGCGCATCAGTTTGATAAACAAACTATATGCATAATGATTATTGATCCAAATTGAAACTTCATGGACCAGAAATCAGCATCCTTTCGATGTACTGCAAGAAACTGGCTATCAAGGTTTTTTATTTCGATCACAGAGATCGAAAGGAGACAAAATCAATTGGAGCCAGACACAGAAAAGTCAATAACTAGCATCAAAGCGATTGACAAGCTTGATAAAAGAAACTAAACGTCGAAGCTGCATTTGTCTTGTTTTACCAATGTCGACAAACAACAATGTAGTTAAGCACTTACGAGTTTATAATCACAGTTCCTCGTGTGTGTCTGTCTTGTTCTGGTTTAACTTTTCCAATCGTTGTCGCTGTGATGTACGCCTATACGCACCTCAATGCACGGCCATGTTAATTGAAATTAGTACACGTGATTTCGAGTATCGCTTGCCAGGGTTAACGTGACTATCTAATATTCGTGTCACGATCTTACAGTTACGATCACTAAGAAAAAAAGTTACAAAAAGTCTGCCCAAGGGGTCTTTTGTTCGGGTATCTTTTTCTTTGCAACGATCTCAACGCTACGATCCCTGGCTAGTGGTTTCTCTCAAGGAGTTCCTGTAATGATCGTGACGATCATATCGAAACCGCTATTCTTTAGGAGCGATTGCAACGATAATCTGCTGTTGTTTGCCCAGTTATACCGTTAGTGTTAGTCAAAAGTGTGTTAATAGACGTCAGTCACCGATGAGAACGTTTTGATGTAAACCAAAGCATGCAGTCACAAAAGCATTTTCCGATTGATTAATCTAGTTCATGTTTCTTTTTAATTATAAGCTTTTGGATCAGAACCTAACGCTTCCACAACAAGACTGAAAGGTAGAACGAACAGAGCAGAAGCAGAAAGGTCACGCGCTGAAAGGTTATGTGCTGCATGGGCTGACCGTGATTTCTCGATAAATTAATGCCTGCTTATTTTTTGTTATGCTTCTTCCCTCTTATTGATGATGCATGAAATATTCGTGGCAAAATTGTCAAGTAGCTGTTATCTAATAGGTCCAGAATGTTCTGAATCTATTAGATAGGGTGTTCTGATTACTATGCTATAGTTATTATTATGATCATCAGCTTATACCCGTCACTACGCTAACTTGTATAAATGTCAAGAAAGAGACTATAACTTTTTCACCAATGATTGCGTATTTGTTTGTCTATTTTTGACGATGGGGTACAAGTAAATTATTGTCGCGAAGCAGATTTGTGTCACAAAAGCGTAGAATTTATTGGAGATCTTCGTCAGCCTTACAAAGGTTTTCCAAGTCTTCCAAATGTCTTCAAGGTTTTACGTACAATTCTTTTTACCACTGAAGTTGGCATAAGTTAAAAGGGAAATTGGCATAACCTGAACTCATATTTTTAGTCTCAGAAAACTAATTAGTAAAACTAAATCCAATATCTTTTGAATATATAACTCGGATCGTCGCAGTTATGCACACAACTTAAGCAGTTGTGAAATTAAAGCCTGAAAAAAATTCAGTCCTCAACGATACTCGAACCCATGACCTCTGCTATACCGGTGCAGTGCTCTACCAACGGAACTATCAAGCCAACTGGGGGCTGGCCACTTTGTGAGTTCGTAATATACCCTTAAGTTGACAACTACTTAACTTGTGTGCCTAACTGCGATGATCAAGTATATCCTCATATCATTCTCCGCATTTTAAATATACGAACTCTCATATATTCCCTTGTATTGAAATATCTTTGTCATGCACAAAAGGTGACTTCAGCTGTTCGGGTTGCCCAAAATAAGAGATTTCTTCATCATATCCCGATATGTTTACTTTTGCAAAAATTCCTATTTCAATGAGATTTCTGTGCCGAGAGGAATGCTTAAAGGTAGTTGAGCTTCTGATGATGCATTATCAGGTTAGATACTATGAGAATAGATATTAGCATCAAAATCATTTAATTGCCAGCGAGAGACTGAAAGAAGCAAATACAATTAAAGGACGCGCTTAATTTGAATCATAAATCGCTTTTGCTTTCATGTTTTAGGCCTTTGTCATTTATCAGAAGCAAGAGATGAAGTTGCCTGGAATAGACAAGCTTGACTTAAGGTTTACTCCGATACCGAGGACTGTCTGAAAAAAATGGATTACAAACTTATCGAATTGCCGCCAAAAAGCGTGGTCAACATTCAAGAGAAGATAAAACATCACCAAGTACAACTAGAACAAAAGAATACTTCCTTCTAGTGGCAGGTAAATGACACTATGTAGCGGTCTGAAGAGGGGTTTAATCACCAACCTCTCCAAGAAAGGACCTCAGAATTGGTATTTGACACAGGAAGAATTTCGTGACATCGAGTCGATGGTAACTTAC
The DNA here is from genome assembly GCA_019787425.1 of Platygyra sinensis. Lineage (NCBI taxonomy): Eukaryota > Metazoa > Cnidaria > Anthozoa > Scleractinia > Merulinidae > Platygyra > Platygyra sinensis. Next base: position 30,443 of record JAHPZR010046643.1, on the reverse strand, counting down.
ACAAAATAGGCCAGTAACGTAGATTATAAACTGTCAGCACACAATGCTTTAAAACATTCCTCAACCTAGCATCTTGCAAATGTTTCCATTCTAAGTGGAAAAAATTTGTTGATAAAAATGAGAAAAGGTGCATTGAAAAGCCCAGAAAACAGGAGACACCAAATATTTCGTGAAATCGTCGAGATATTTATTGATCTAAGAATTTATGAAGGCAAACAAATCATTCACGGTTTATTCACTTGAAGGTGAGACAGACCCTGGAAAAAGCAGCTTGCTTAACCTTATTCTAGGAGAAAAACTTCTTTCATATTCCGCTCTCAGTACAATTTCCACCATAAGCGAATTGAGATATGGAGATCTACCGAGAATCGTGGCCCACTTGTAGGACAAGGATCCTGAAACTAAGCTTCCAGTTAAGGAGGTCCCTCTAAAGGCTGCATCCT
>JAHPZR010046643.1:0-5000 GCA_019787425.1 Platygyra sinensis | reverse complement strand
GCAGCAATATTTAGGTTTCACTACAACACGCAAACGATTCGAGCCTGGTCACAACCTCTTCACAGTCCCTCTATTGCATTCCGCCCCCTTGAATATAATTGTTCCTATCGTAGACACCACATCAACATTAGTAGTAGAGCGGCTAACACTCATTTAATTCAAAACCTTACATAATAGGAAAAGCTCACCCTTCATCGCATGCTCGCAGTTATACATGATCCCGAACACTATGTTTCTTTGACTGATTATCCAATTGCTAATGACTATCAAACCCGCCCACAAAATCCTCAGCCTAACCCACAGAAAATGTCGAGGTAAACCCAATATATGAATTACTTCCTCCTCTTTTACGGAAGAATAAATATGGCCGTTCTCAACTGCTTCGGGATCAAATCTTCTCAAATACCATTTACCTTTACAACAAGAAATTTGATTGGTGTTTAATAGTAGATCCAATCTGATTGGTGTGACATACATACATCTCTCACTGATCCACTGATCCACTGAACCACTGATCCACTCACTGAACCACCCGTCCATAACATACCCGACGCGCCGACTAAGAGGTATTTTTTTTACAAAAAAAATACTCAAAAACTCAATGAAGAGCACTGAGATTTGTTTATAGAGATTATAGCTCGTCGTATGAAATGCTACTTAAACAATCTGGCTACCAAACGTTGTTAAATCAGAAGATTGGGCAAAGATACTGACTACTGTCTACAAAGTAGCTAACAGGCAGGGTGTGTCAGAATCACTATGCGACCTAGTGGAACTAAGGGAAAGTAATTATAATCTTCGAGCAGTCATGTCCAATATACCCAAACTGATACGGTTCGAAATTACAAGTTTACGATCCGTACCGTTCGGCAGATCGTAAAAGACAGTTTTCGGTCCGTATACAATCGGAAAATTGTACCTCATTAGTGGGACATTAACATAAATTACGTGTTATTCAAGCGAAGGGGTCATAGCGGTTTGTCGATCCGTACGGTTTGTACAGATCGTAAACGCAGTTCTCGATCCGTGTACGATCGGAAAATTGCATCTCATTTTTCAATCACGTGTTATTTGAGCGAAGGGGTCACAACGGTTTGTCCATCCGTACCGTTTGAACGGATCGTAAACGCAGTTTACAGTCCGTATACGGTCCGTCAAATGTATCTCATCAAGTGTTTGAACAAAAGAAATTATGAATCGACGAATACTGCCACAAAAAACAAGCCAGATATACATGTATACCTCGTTCTTAAAACGCGAGCGACAACATGACCCGTTTAGAGCGAAAGAAATTATCAATCGACGGATACTGCCACAGCAAACGAGGCAGATATACATGTATACCTCGTTCTTTAAGCGTGAGCGAATAGTATGACCCGTTTAGAGCGAAAGAAATTATGAGTCGACGAATACTGCCACAACAAACAAGCCAGATATACACGTATACCTCGTTCTTAAAACGCGAGCGACAACATAACCCGTTTCAGAGCGAAAGAAATTATCAATCGACCGATACTGCCACAACAAAGGCAGATATACATGTATACCTCGTTCTTTAAGCGTAAGTGAATAGTATATGACTCGTTTAGAGTGAAAGAAATTATGAGTCGACGAATACTGCCACAACAAACAAGCCAGATATACATGTACCTCGTTCTTAAAACGTGAGCAACAATATGACCCGTTTAGAGCGAAAGAAATTATCAATCGATGGATACTACCACAACAAACGAGGCAGATACACATGTACTGACTTCGTTCTTTAAGCGTGAGCGAATAGTATGACCTGTTTAGAGCGAGAGAAATTATGAATCGACGAATACTGCCACAAAAAACAAGCCAGATATACATGTATGCCTCGTTCTTAAAACGTGTGCGACCACATGACCCGTTTAATCGAAGAATACTGCCACAACAAACGAGGCAGATATACATGTCAAACAAGCCAGATATACATGTATACCTCGTTCTTAAAACGTGAGCAACAATATGACTCGTTTAGAGCGAAACAAATTATCAATCGACGGATACTGCAACAACAAACGAGGCAGATATACATGTATACCTCGTTCTTTAAGCGTGAGCGAATAGTATGACCCGTTTAGAGCGAAAGAAATTATGAATCGACGAATACTGCCACAAAAAACAAGCCAGATATACATGTATACCTCGTTCTTAAACGTGTGCGACAACATGACCCGTGTAATCGAAGAATACTGCCATATTAAACAACGAGACGGATATACATGTATACCTCGTTCCTTAAGGAGAAGGTCACTCCAAAAGGCGTCCTATTTTTGTCATCACCAATAAAAAGTTTATATTGAGTTAAGTTACTCGCCGAAGTTTCAGCCTCTAAAGTGCATTCTATCCCAAGTAATATGTCTCCAAAGAAGCCTAAAATTTCGCATCCGCAGCCGCCATTTTGAAACAAATGCTGAGCGGCCAGGTCGGGCTAGGCCGCTAAGCGTGACGTCATCGTTACCGAGAGATCTTGTCTTGCAAGCGTATTTGTTTACTCGAGGTCATGGCTGATCTTCAACTTTGCCGTTTTGAGCCAGAACGTGTTTCTTATCCTGAGGATAGCGAAAGCAAAAACAAAGAAGTAAACGATCGGTTAGAAGGCACATTTTGGTGTTCTTGTGAGCGATGTCAAATCATGCCAACGCGATGCAAAGAGAATGTGTTTGTTGCCGAGAACAGCCAGAGGAAGAAAACAAAATTCAAGGTAAAATTTTAAGCGTATACTGGATCGGTTCCAGTAAATAGAAAAAGCGGTTTTCCTTGTAAATTGCTGTAGACATTAAAAAGCGGTTTAATAAAGCCGCAAGCAGTTATATTTTTACGTCAACTGTTTGTATTTTTATTTTCGCCGTGTCTAAATGTCACGGTCTCAAATAGACTAAATGACCGGCAGTCAGAAATATTCATCGAATTCATCGAATGTAAAACCAATATACTTTTTAGGATCGCTTGACATTTCTAAAGAAACACCAAATACTTTGAATAGGTTTGATTGAGGATTTCAGTCGGAATTCGATGAATATTTGTGACTGCAGGTCATTTAGTCTATTTGAGACCGTGACATTTAGACACGGCGAAAATAAAAATACAAACAGTTGACGTAAAAAAATAACTGCTTGCGGCTTTATAAAATCGCTTTTTAATGTCTACAGCAATTTACAAGGAAAACCGCTTTTTCTATTTACTGGAACCGATGCAGTATACGCTTAAAATTTTACCTTGAATTTTGTTTTCTTCCTCTGGCTGTTCTCAGCAACAAACACATTCTCTTTGCATCGCGTTGGCATGATTTGACATCGCTCACAAGAACACCAAAATGTGCCTTCTAACCGATCGTTTACTTCTTCGTTTTTGCTTTCGCTATCCTCAGGATTAGAAACACGTTCTGGCTCAAAACGGCAAAGTTGAAGATCAGCCATGACCTCGAGTAAACAAATACGCTAGCAAGACAAGATCTCTTGGTAACGATGATGTCACGCTTAGCGGCCTAGCCCGACCTGGCCGCTCAGCATTTGTTTCAAAATGGCGGCTGCGGATGCGGGCTTCTTTGGAGACAAATTACTTGGGATAGAATGCACTTTAGAGGCTGAAATTTCGGTGAGTAACTAAACTTAATATAATCTTTTTATTGGTGATGACAAAAATAACATGCCTTTTGGAGTGACCTTCTCCTTTAAGCGTAAAGCGAATAGTATGACCCGTTTAGAGTGCCCCCCCCCCCCCCCCCCCCCGAAAGAAGCTATCCAGAATCGACGAAATCAGCTGACTGCTCACAACAAACAAGTATTGGTAAATACACACCATAGTCTTTAGTTCTTAAAGCAGCTCGAGCTGCCAAACACACGACTTCAATATAAGTTGTTTGTTTATCTCTCTTCTCTTAAATTTTGCCGCAGCCCAAACACACGCTATATTCCATACGTATTGTGTTTTCTGCGAGTTTAACTGATTGGCGACCTTCACCCCCCACCCCCTGCAATCCATGACGGTTTTTTTGTCCACTTTTTTGGAATTCAGCCCATTACACTTTTCTCAAGGCGGATTTTATTCTCCTGCTTTCATACTTCCATTGTAAATCAAGGTGGGCTGTAATAATGTAGAACTTTGGTGTCGCTTATTTTACCCCAAGATCTATGAATACGGTCGTTTTGGTCGATCTGCTTACTGGTCGCCTGGAGCCATATCGCCCGTTACCAAGGAGAGTTTTATCGTACCGTAACCAGGGACATGCTGAAGTTTGCCGTGGCATCCTCTTTACAAATTAACAAAATTCAAACACTTTTGTCCTCGGGGCGAAACTACTCTGCAGAAGTCCGTGGTGTAGGCGGATTCATTGTCGGGGAACATATTTACTTCCGGGCAAATCGGATACCAGGGCGAAAACGATTCCAGTCTCTTTTGAACTGGAAATTCTTTTTATTTTGTATATATAAGCGAGGAATTTTAGGGCAATAAACCGGTGCAAATAGCAATTCTATAGGTGCTAAAGATTTCAACGCGGGGGGTGAAAAAAGCGCAACGTCCAATCAGGTTTGCGCTATAGCGTCTCTTCACATTGTGAAAAAGAATATAACCAATCCACCGTTCCATGGATAGAATCAACTAAAGCCAATCAAGAGTTTAAGCACTCTAATGGCTTCCGAGAAGCGCGGGCTTGAAATCAGCGTCCGCTTGAAGTTTGGTGTCTCGATGACATGGCTTCGGTTCCCCGTTTTACATTCACTTTCGGAAAAAACAGCAATGGAATATATCTAACAAATATCTTGAGCGCTAGAACTTCAGTTTGAGAATCAATGGGCCATTCAAGAAACCGGAGGAAGTAAAATTTAACATCAGAAAGCCAACAACATTCAAGGAGGAACATTTCCAAATTTAAACAAGTGTAAGTCAACAAGTCCGAATTTGTCTTTTGCACAGCGCGAAACGTCGCCATGACATATTGAATCTGACAGTAATTATGGACAAACGAAAAGATT
>JAHPZR010046642.1:0-18607 GCA_019787425.1 Platygyra sinensis | reverse complement strand
TTCCGGTTTCTTCGAGATCGACAGGCTGTATGACCTGAAGGTTTCCACTGTCATCAGGAAACTGAAGACACATGGCACGATATGGGATTCCAGATGAAGTTGTGTCGGACAGTGGTTCCCAGTACACAAGTCGAGAATTCAAGAACTTCGCCAAGGAGTACGGCTTCAATCACGTGACAACGAGTCCTTACCACCATCAGTCTAATGGTAGAGCTGAGTCTGCTGTTAAGGAAGCAAAGAAGATCCTCAAGAAAACTGCAGCGTCTAAAAGTGACCCCTACCTGGCGCTGTTGGCTCATCGTAACACCCCACAGGAACGATTCGGTACCAGTCCTGCTCAGCGTCTGTTTAGCAGGAGAACAAAAACAAATCTTCCTACTTCTAGCAACTTGCTGAAGCCTAGCGTAGCAGAAGACACTCTAGAGAAAGACAAGCTGAGAAACTTGAAGCAGAAGTTCTATTATGACAGATCAGCAAAACGACCTACCAAACCTTCAGAAAGACGACGTTGTTCGGATGCAGCCCTTTCGGCTGAACGAAAAGACATGGAGGAAGGCGAAGGTACTCAAGCCACTGGGTAGAAGATCTTATGTGGTGGAGTCAAACGGTCAGCTCTACATCAGAAATCGGAGGCACCTTAAACGTTCTGAAGAGGCTGATAGTGCCCCAGCTGAGGAATGGCCAACGCCTTCAAACCACCATGATTCCAAAGTTAGGGATCACCTCGTCAATGAGCAGCCAACGCTGAAGCCAGTGGCGACGAAGAAGGTTAATCAGTCCACCACCTCTAGCATTGAGTCAAATAAAGATCAGCCCTTATCGACCACTTCAATGAACCAAGATCAAGCCAAAGATCGAGTCAAAGATCAGCCCTTGCGGCAACAAGTCTCACCTACAGGCTGTGAAAGCCAAGTCCGTACGAGAAGTGGGAGGCTGGTCAAACCGCCTAGTCGTTATACAGACTTCGTAACTCTTTAGGTCTAACGAGTGACTTTTAAGAACTGTTAGCATATAGAAGAACTGGTTGTATTTCGTTTTGTGTGTTAGTTTTTTTTTTCTTTTGAGGGGAGGATGTTACGATATGTAAATTTCTGTACCTTTATCTGTACCTGTCAGCGGACTTTCTCCCGTACGTAGAAATTATGTATTTTGAATCGCGAGTGCGTTCTTTTACCGTTAGCTTTGTGAAATAAAGCATCGAAACAAACGGAAAGTAATACAAAGTTAAGCCATGGTGCTTATAAAAAGCTGTAAATCATGTTGCATTGCTGTACATCTAATGCAACCAGTCAGAATACTCTACAAATCGTTCATGTGACAGAAATATGTCTGGATTTGTGAAAACGGTGCTGCGAGAATTCGAGTCCTATCACCCATATTTTACCTTGATTTCACAACGCTTTTTGGCCATGTAAAAGGGCAAACAAACAAAAAAACAGAGAAAAGACGACAATGAAAAGCAGATAAACGGGTGGAGGAAGAAAAAAAGGACTAACGTTCCTTTTAATATTTATATCGTCAACTTTAAAGAAAAAAAACGCCCGGTCAGGGCGCGACTTCAATTCTTCAGCACCTTTTCCAAAAATCCAGACATAAATACTTTTACACATCTAAAATACTGCGTAAAGAAGAAAATCTAATTTTCAGTTCGATTCACTTCCCGGGGCTTCTTCCCTAAGAAATCGGGAGGAGCGGAAAAAAATATAATGTAGCAAACAGCATTATGGCAAATTCGACTTTGAACCCTAATAAAGCGCTTAACTTTTAGCTATCGCGAACTTTTTAACTTTTACCTCCATCCAACAGAATTTTTTCAACCCAGATTTCTAGAGGAGCATGTGATGGAAGGAGAGAGCGCCTGGGATCGAGATTTATAAGATTTCCGTGTAATTTGCATCAGGGTACTTGCGCCCTGACCCATCCGAGAAAATTTTGTGTTTTCCGCTTTCTTCCCGCGAGAGGAAAGAAAGACCAGGTGGTTTCCCAACCTTGCCCCTGATTGATAGCAACATAAGAACATTCTAAAATCAAATCCATTCAACGGCCTTCGAAAACGGACGGATTCTGTAATCCTTGTTTCTGAAAGAGTAGAAAGAACCGAAAGTGAAGTACGAAATCCTTCGCAGACCCGCCAGTGTACGTCCGTAAGGCAAAACGTCTGCCATTTTGGCAGGTTTAAACGATGGCGGCCTCATCTGAGCCTCAAGAGAATTCTGAGCATGTTGCTTCAAGACCAAGGAAAGAAAATAAACTCTTTATGCCAAAAGAGACGCCTGATCAGCGATGCGATGTTATTTTGTTGGTCGAAGATGGCAAAGAATTCAAAGTTCATAAGCAAGTTCTTTCAGAGGCAAGTCCCTTCTTTGAAAAACTGCTAAACAGCGACATGAAGGAGTCCAGAGAAGGAATTGTTCATTTGCAGATGTTTTCCGAGTCTGCTATGAGAAATACACTTCAGTTTATTTACACGGGTGATGTTCAGATATTGGCTGAAGACAATGCCCGAGACCTTGTCGTTTCGGCCGATTATTTCCTCCTTTCGACCCTAAAATCGCTCGCTGAGGCAGCTTTAGTAGAGATGTTAAATACTTCAAACTGTCTTTTCGCTTACTATTTTTCCCATAGATATCAATGCGGACAACTTCTAGACCAGAGTGAAAAATACATCCTTGCAAATTTCGTCGACGTGTACGAAACGAACCGTGAAGGGGTTCTTAATATGTCGAGCAAAGAAATGGAAATGTGGCTATCAAATGATGAACTAAATGTTAGCGCCGAAGAAGACGTGTTTAAGATCATTCTAGCATGGATTGATCGCGACAGAAACAAACGACAGAAATATTTCGTCGAGTTATTTAGTCACGTTCGACTTATTTTCACATCGCGTGACTCTCTATCCAGTGATATTCTAAAGATTGATTTGGTGAAAGACAATGAAAGTTGTGTGACCCGTGTGGAGGACGCTATAAAATTAATTGACTCACGAAACTATGGGAATTTGTCCATTTCACCTAGAAAGTCGCTCGAGACCTCTGTTCTAGTTGTCACTAGCGGCGTAACCCGAATAACAGCTGTAAATTGAGTGGTCAGTCCATTTTGTGTTATTTTCCTCGTGAGGGTAGGTGGTGTAAGCTAGGTGAAATGCCTCCTGAATATCCAGAGAGACAAGGATTTATCTTTTGTCGTGGTAAACTGCATTTTGTTCAACATAGCTCTTTAGAGACGCTTGGATTTGCAATCTATGATCTATATTCAAACTGTTTGTTAAGCGGGTTACCAGACATAGATTTTGACAAAGTGGCATTAGAAGAAATATTTCTCGTAAATGGTGATGAAATATACGCCCTAGTGTCTGAAAAGCAAGCTGTGGACTGCAGTGCAGGCGATGTTAGAGGCGAAGAAAGGATTAAATGTGTTTCCTTCATTATGAAATACAAAGCGGAATCAAATTTGTGGAAAAAGGTGACTTCATTTGATCATTTGGACGCAAGAGGAAATGTTTGCATTATAGCCAAAGACGATTTTGTCTATTTTATTGGCGGTGAAGAATGGTTTCCTGCAGAAGAGGATGAGTATAAGAAGCATATACTCCACACTGATGTTCACAGATACAATATTAGCAGAAACCAATGGGACAAGGTAGCTGACATTCTACGACCGAAAACGAACTTGAGCGGAGCTGCATGTAAGGGGAGAATTTTCATCGCTGGAAGAGTAGAACTGGGATATCATTTAGTAACATGTCAATGTGAAGTATACAGTGAAACAACAAATGAGTGGCAGTTTATTGCAAGCCTCTACATTAGACCAGGAGTTTGTCCCAAGCTTTTGTCAGTTGATGACCAACTGTATGCTCTTGGCTCCTGGATGTTTCATAGATGCGCTTCACCACCAGATACAAGGGTAGAATGTTATGATCCAGAGAGGAATGAATGGATCTGGCAAACTGACATACCCATCCGAACGCATTCGAATACCAGAGGAGTTGTCAAAGCTTTTTCGGCGAGAATATTCGAAGGGTTCCTAAGCAAGCAGCAACTGAAAAGCATCAATTCCGGGAGGTATTTTCCTCCTGCCTCGCCAGTGAAAGTAAGCGAAAGAAAATGTGTCATAGCATAATGGAAAAGCCATCCATTACGTAGCTGCACTAAACAGGCGAATATCCATTTCTGGATACACTTTTCCTGCGATGTGATTGGACCAGACCAAACCAAAACAAAACAACGTTGACCGAAGGAGACTGGGACCAACTAAATTGCGACAAGAAATTTTTTGTATAGCGGCCATATTGAAAGACACTAAATGCAAACGTTAAATCCGTTTATAGACAACATTTATTGATAAATTTAAGTTACAACACTTCAACTGACATATCTTGTTTGTTTTCGCACTCACAAATGCTCTTGCAGATTGTTTCCAACACAATTTTTGCATGAATCGAGGGGCTGACAATTCGAAGCGTGGCTGGGAAAATATGCCCCGCCACCGCGCCGGCCTACTTTTTCCCTGAGAATTTTTGGATGGACGAAGGATTTGTAGACAAACGAGAGACTCTATTTACAATCCTATTTGATACATTCTTTGTAGAGCTTTTTCCACATCTTGCAGTGTGTATGACTTCTTCAGCGATTTGCTAAACATGACTTTGTACGCAGCTCCTCTGGCTCGTGAATACTGTCACGGTCATTTGGTAAATAGCAAGCCAGTGCGTATGGATCGTACGCGCTGGCTTCTCCTTGGATAGTGAATGGTGTTCCGGCAGGAGTTTTAATCTTGAAATGACGATAACTGAAACGTAAAGGACATTTTAATTAAAGCTCTGGAATAAAATAAAATAAAATCGTTCCGCGGGTAAAAGCTCGCTCTACAATAACAAGTCCGGAAATAAAATCAACTTTCATTCAGACGAATGCGGACGGTAAATACGTAATTAGAACGGTTAATAAACCTATACATAGAGCTCCAGAAACATGAGTTCGATCATATAGCTGCAAAAAACATAAGAATCTCTCTAGACAAGCGTATAGTTTTCTCGAAATAAAGCTACGGCGAAGGCAAATATGATACCCGTGATCTGCACTTGCAAACAGCTCTAATCACAGCCGGACCCGGCGTCGCAATATAGAACGCAAGTATAGTAAACATTTTCACAGTAAACGTCATATTTTGTCCCTCAAAAGCAAATACTTGGAGACCTAAAAACATATTTTGCAATATAAATGAGCCAAAACAATTCCGTTCAAACATGGGAAATTACATAGGTGTCAAACTCTGCGAAGCAACATGCAGTTAACAGCGGAAATCATCATGCAGACCTATGACCTCTTGAAATTTGCCATAGCATTCACGATCTAACGGCTCTACTCTACTAAAATTCCTCCTTATAATACAACATGAAATGCCCTTCATAAACACAAGTGAAGCGTCAAAAAGGTCGCGTAACCGAGCAGAGAATGGCAAATGTACAAATGTCACGAACCGTCGAAGTCGTGTGCATACGCTAGTCAACCTCATAATTTAACATTGATATGACAAAAGGATGAATTTCATCATTATCAGCATCAACATTTATCTGAAATCTTGATTTCCACAAAGACGACTACTAGTCTTCAGGAAAGATATATGTTCGCCCATGCGGATGAAACGCTAGGAAAATGAAAATCAATGCTTATCATAATAGGATTGTAAAATAGAGTCTACTCGTTTGGTCACTACAAATCCTTCGTCCATCCAAAAATTCTCAGGGAAAAAGTAGGCCGGCGCGGTGGCGGGGCATATTTTCCCAGCCACGCTTCGAATTGTCAGCCCCTCGATTCATGCAAAAATTGTGTTGGAAACAATCTGCAAGAGCATTTGTGAGTGCGAAAACAAACAAGATATGTCAGTTGAAGTGTTGTAACTTAAATTTATCAATAAATGTTGTCTATAAACGGATTTAACGTTTGCATTTAGTGTCTTTCAATATGGCCGCTATACAAAAAATTTCTTGTCGCAATTTAGTTGGTCCCAGTCTCCTTCGGTCAACGTTGTTTTGTTTTGGTTTGGTCTGGTCCAATCACATCGCAGGAAAAGTGTATCCAGAAATGGATATTCGCCTGTTTAGTGCAGCTACGTAATGGATGGCTTTTCCATTATGCTATGACACATTTTCTTTCGCTTACTTTCACTGGCGAGGCAGGAGGAAAATACCTCCCGGAATTGATGCTTTTCAGTTGCTGCTTGCTTAGGAACCCTTCGAATATTCTCGCCGAAAAAGCTTTGACAACTCCTCTGGTATTCGAATGCGTTCGGATGGGTATGTCAGTTTGCCAGATCCATTCATTCCTCTCTGGATCATAACATTCTACCCTTGTATCTGGTGGTGAAGCGCATCTATGAAACATCCAGGAGCCAAGAGCATACAGTTGGTCATCAACTGACAAAAGCTTGGGACAAACTCCTGGTCTAATGTAGAGGCTTGCAATAAACTGCCACTCATTTGTTGTTTCACTGTATACTTCACATTGACATGTTACTAAATGATATCCCAGTTCTACTCTTCCAGCGATGAAAATTCTCCCCTTACATGCAGCTCCGCTCAAGTTCGTTTTCGGTCGTAGAATGTCAGCTACCTTGTCCCATTGGTTTCTGCTAATATTGTATCTGTGAACATCAGTGTGGAGTATATGCTTCTTATACTCATCCTCTTCTGCAGGAAACCATTCTTCACCGCCAATAAAATAGACAAAATCGTCTTTGGCTATAATGCAAACATTTCCTCTTGCGTCCAAATGATCAAATGAAGTCACCTTTTTCCACAAATTTGATTCCGCTTTGTATTTCATAATGAAGGAAACACATTTAATCCTTTCTTCGCCTCTAACATCGCCTGCACTGCAGTCCACAGCTTGCTTTTCAGACACTAGGGCGTATATTTCATCACCATTTACGAGAAATATTTCTTCTAATGCCACTTTGTCAAAATCTATGTCTGGTAACCCGCTTAACAAACAGTTTGAATATAGATCATAGATTGCAAATCCAAGCGTCTCTAAAGAGCTATGTTGAACAAAATGCAGTTTACCACGACAAAAGATAAATCCTTGTCTCTCTGGATATTCAGGAGGCATTTCACCTAGCTTACACCACCTACCCTCACGAGGAAAATAACACAAAATGGACTGACCACTCAATTTACAGCTGTTATTCGGGGTTACGCCGCTAGTGACAACTAGAACAGAGGTCTCGAGCGACTTTCTAGGTGAAATGGACAAATTCCCATAGTTTCGTGAGTCAATTAATTTTATAGCGTCCTCCACACGGGTCACACAACTTTCATTGTCTTTCACCAAATCAATCTTTAGAATATCACTGGATAGAGAGTCACGCGATGTGAAAATAAGTCGAACGTGACTAAATAACTCGACGAAATATTTCTGTCGTTTGTTTCTGTCGCGATCAATCCATGCTAGAATGATCTTAAACACGTCTTCTTCGGCGCTAACATTTAGTTCATCATTTGATAGCCACATTTCCATTTCTTTGCTCGACATATTAAGAACCCCTTCACGGTTCGTTTCGTACACGTCGACGAAATTTGCAAGGATGTATTTTTCACTCTGGTCTAGAAGTTGTCCGCATTGATATCTATGGGAAAAATAGTAAGCGAAAAGACAGTTTGAAGTATTTAACATCTCTACTAAAGCTGCCTCAGCGAGCGATTTTAGGGTCGAAAGGAGGAAATAATCGGCCGAAACGACAAGGTCTCGGGCATTGTCTTCAGCCAATATCTGAACATCACCCGTGTAAATAAACTGAAGTGTATTTCTCATAGCAGACTCGGAAAACATCTGCAAATGAACAATTCCTTCTCTGGACTCCTTCATGTCGCTGTTTAGCAGTTTTTCAAAGAAGGGACTTGCCTCTGAAAGAACTTGCTTATGAACTTTGAATTCTTTGCCATCTTCGACCAACAAAATAACATCGCATCGCTGATCAGGCGTCTCTTTTGGCATAAAGAGTTTATTTTCTTTCCTTGGTCTTGAAGCAACATGCTCAGAATTCTCTTGAGGCTCAGATGAGGCCGCCATCGTTTAACCTGCCAAAATGGCAGACGTTTGCCTTACGGACGTACACTGGCGGGTCTGCGAAGGATTTCGTACTTCACTTTCGGTTCTTTCTACTCTTTCAGAAACAAGGATTACAGAATCCGTCCGTTTTCGAAGGCCGTTGAATGGATTTGATTTTAGAATGTTCTTATGTTGCTATCAATCAGGGGCAAGGTTGGGAAACCACCTGGTCTTTCTTTCCTCTCGCGGGAAGAAAGCGGAAAACACAAAATTTTCTCGGATGGGTCAGGGCGCAAGTACCCTGATGCAAATTACACGGAAATCTTATAAATCTCGATCCCAGGCGCTCTCTCCTTCCATCACATGCTCCTCTAGAAATCTGGGTTGAAAAAATTCTGTTGGATGGAGGTAAAAGTTAAAAAGTTCGCGATAGCTAAAAGTTAAGCGCTTTATTAGGGTTCAAAGTCGAATTTGCCATAATGCTGTTTGCTACATTATATTTTTTTCCGCTCCTCCCGATTTCTTAGGGAAGAAGCCCCGGGAAGTGAATCGAACTGAAAATTAGATTTTCTTCTTTACGCAGTATTTTAGATGTGTAAAAGTATTTATGTCTGGATTTTTGGAAAAGGTGCTGAAGAATTGAAGTCGCGCCCTGACCGGCGTTTTTTTTCTTTAAAGTTGACGATATAAATATTAAAAGGAACGTTAGTCCTTTTTTTCTTCCTCCACCCGTTTATCTGCTTTTCATTGTCGTCTTTTCTCTGTTTTTTTGTTTGTTTGCCCTTTTACATGGCCAAAAAGCGTTGTGAAATCAAGGTAAAATATGGGTGATAGGACTCGAATTCTCGCAGCACCGTTTTCACAAATCCAGACATATTTCTGTCACATGAACGATTTGTAGAGTATTCTGACTGGTTGCATTAGATGTACAGCAATGCAACATGATTTACAGCTTTTTATAAGCACCATGGCTTAACTTTGTATTACTTTCCGTTTGTTTCGATGCTTTATTTCACAAAGCTAACGGTAAAAGAACGCACTCGCGATTCAAAATACATAATTTCTACGTACGGGAGAAAGTCCGCTGACAGGTACAGATAAAGGTACAGAAATTTACATATCGTAACATCCTCCCCTCAAAAGAAAAAAAAAACTAACACACAAAACGAAATACAACCAGTTCTTCTATATGCTAACAGTTCTTAAAAGTCACTCGTTAGACCTAAAGAGTTACGAAGTCCGTACGAGAAGTGGGAGGCTGGTCAAACCGCCTAGTCGTTATACAGACTTCGTAACTCTTTAGGTCTAACGAGTGACTTTTAAGAACTGTTAGCATATAGAAGAACTGGTTGTATTTCGTTTTGTGTGTTAGTTTTTTTTTTCTTTTGAGGGGAGGATGTTACGATATGTAAATTTCTGTACCTTTATCTGTACCTGTCAGCGGACTTTCTCCCGTACGTAGAAATTATGTATTTTGAATCGCGAGTGCGTTCTTTTACCGTTAGCTTTGTGAAATAAAGCATCGAAACAAACGGAAAGTAATACAAAGTTAAGCCATGGTGCTTATAAAAAGCTGTAAATCATGTTGCATTGCTGTACATCTAATGCAACCAGTCAGAATACTCTACAAATCGTTCATGTGACAGAAATATGTCTGGATTTGTGAAAACGGTGCTGCGAGAATTCGAGTCCTATCACCCATATTTTACCTTGATTTCACAACGCTTTTTGGCCATGTAAAAGGGCAAACAAACAAAAAAACAGAGAAAAGACGACAATGAAAAGCAGATAAACGGGTGGAGGAAGAAAAAAAGGACTAACGTTCCTTTTAATATTTATATCGTCAACTTTAAAGAAAAAAAACGCCCGGTCAGGGCGCGACTTCAATTCTTCAGCACCTTTTCCAAAAATCCAGACATAAATACTTTTACACATCTAAAATACTGCGTAAAGAAGAAAATCTAATTTTCAGTTCGATTCACTTCCCGGGGCTTCTTCCCTAAGAAATCGGGAGGAGCGGAAAAAAATATAATGTAGCAAACAGCATTATGGCAAATTCGACTTTGAACCCTAATAAAGCGCTTAACTTTTAGCTATCGCGAACTTTTTAACTTTTACCTCCATCCAACAGAATTTTTTCAACCCAGATTTCTAGAGGAGCATGTGATGGAAGGAGAGAGCGCCTGGGATCGAGATTTATAAGATTTCCGTGTAATTTGCATCAGGGTACTTGCGCCCTGACCCATCCGAGAAAATTTTGTGTTTCCGCTTTCTTCCCGCGAGAGGAAAGAAAGACCAGGTGGTTTCCCAACCTTGCCCCTGATTGATAGCAACATAAGAACATTCTAAAATCAAATCCATTCAACGGCCTTCGAAAACGGACGGATTCTGTAATCCTTGTTTCTGAAAGAGTAGAAAGAACCGAAAGTGAAGTACGAAATCCTTCGCAGACCCGCCAGTGTACGTCCGTAAGGCAAACGTCTGCCATTTTGGCAGGTTAAACGATGGCGGCCTCATCTGAGCCTCAAGAGAATTCTGAGCATGTTGCTTCAAGACCAAGGAAAGAAAATAAACTCTTTATGCCAAAAGAGACGCCTGATCAGCGATGCGATGTTATTTTGTTGGTCGAAGATGGCAAAGAATTCAAAGTTCATAAGCAAGTTCTTTCAGAGGCAAGTCCCTTCTTTGAAAAACTGCTAAACAGCGACATGAAGGAGTCCAGAGAAGGAATTGTTCATTTGCAGATGTTTTCCGAGTCTGCTATGAGAAATACACTTCAGTTTATTTACACGGGTGATGTTCAGATATTGGCTGAAGACAATGCCCGAGACCTTGTCGTTTCGGCCGATTATTTCCTCCTTTCGACCCTAAAATCGCTCGCTGAGGCAGCTTTAGTAGAGATGTTAAATACTTCAAACTGTCTTTTCGCTTACTATTTTTCCCATAGATATCAATGCGGACAACTTCTAGACCAGAGTGAAAAATACATCCTTGCAAATTTCGTCGACGTGTACGAAACGAACCGTGAAGGGGTTCTTAATATGTCGAGCAAAGAAATGGAAATGTGGCTATCAAATGATGAACTAAATGTTAGCGCCGAAGAAGACGTGTTTAAGATCATTCTAGCATGGATTGATCGCGACAGAAACAAACGACAGAAATATTTCGTCGAGTTATTTAGTCACGTTCGACTTATTTTCACATCGCGTGACTCTCTATCCAGTGATATTCTAAAGATTGATTTGGTGAAAGACAATGAAAGTTGTGTGACCCGTGTGGAGGACGCTATAAAATTAATTGACTCACGAAACTATGGGAATTTGTCCATTTCACCTAGAAAGTCGCTCGAGACCTCTGTTCTAGTTGTCACTAGCGGCGTAACCCGAATAACAGCTGTAAATTGAGTGGTCAGTCCATTTTGTGTTATTTTCCTCGTGAGGGTAGGTGGTGTAAGCTAGGTGAAATGCCTCCTGAATATCCAGAGAGACAAGGATTTATCTTTTGTCGTGGTAAACTGCATTTTGTTCAACATAGCTCTTTAGAGACGCTTGGATTTGCAATCTATGATCTATATTCAAACTGTTTGTTAAGCGGGTTACCAGACATAGATTTTGACAAAGTGGCATTAGAAGAAATATTTCTCGTAAATGGTGATGAAATATACGCCCTAGTGTCTGAAAAGCAAGCTGTGGACTGCAGTGCAGGCGATGTTAGAGGCGAAGAAAGGATTAAATGTGTTTCCTTCATTATGAAATACAAAGCGGAATCAAATTTGTGGAAAAAGGTGACTTCATTTGATCATTTGGACGCAAGAGGAAATGTTTGCATTATAGCCAAAGACGATTTTGTCTATTTTATTGGCGGTGAAGAATGGTTTCCTGCAGAAGAGGATGAGTATAAGAAGCATATACTCCACACTGATGTTCACAGATACAATATTAGCAGAAACCAATGGGACAAGGTAGCTGACATTCTACGACCGAAAACGAACTTGAGCGGAGCTGCATGTAAGGGGAGAATTTTCATCGCTGGAAGAGTAGAACTGGGATATCATTTAGTAACATGTCAATGTGAAGTATACAGTGAAACAACAAATGAGTGGCAGTTTATTGCAAGCCTCTACATTAGACCAGGAGTTTGTCCCAAGCTTTTGTCAGTTGATGACCAACTGTATGCTCTTGGCTCCTGGATGTTTCATAGATGCGCTTCACCACCAGATACAAGGGTAGAATGTTATGATCCAGAGAGGAATGAATGGATCTGGCAAACTGACATACCCATCCGAACGCATTCGAATACCAGAGGAGTTGTCAAAGCTTTTTCGGCGAGAATATTCGAAGGGTTCCTAAGCAAGCAGCAACTGAAAAGCATCAATTCCGGGAGGTATTTTCCTCCTGCCTCGCCAGTGAAAGTAAGCGAAAGAAAATGTGTCATAGCATAATGGAAAAGCCATCCATTACGTAGCTGCACTAAACAGGCGAATATCCATTTCTGGATACACTTTTCCTGCGATGTGATTGGACCAGACCAAACCAAAACAAAACAACGTTGACCGAAGGAGACTGGGACCAACTAAATTGCGACAAGAAATTTTTTGTATAGCGGCCATATTGAAAGACACTAAATGCAAACGTTAAATCCGTTTATAGACAACATTTATTGATAAATTTAAGTTACAACACTTCAACTGACATATCTTGTTTGTTTTCGCACTCACAAATGCTCTTGCAGATTGTTTCCAACACAATTTTTGCATGAATCGAGGGGCTGACAATTCGAAGCGTGGCTGGGAAAATATGCCCCGCCACCGCGCCGGCCTACTTTTTCCCTGAGAATTTTTGGATGGACGAAGGATTTGTAGTGACCAAACGAGAAGACTCTATTTTACAATCCTATTATGATAAGCATTGATTTTCATTTTCCTAGCGTTTATCCGCATGGGCGAACATATATCTTTCCTGAAGACTAGTAGTCGTCTTTGTGGAAATCAAGATTTCAGATAAATGTTGATGCTGATAATGATGAAATTCATCCTTTTGTCATATCAATGTTAAATTATGAGGTTGACTAGCGTATGCACACGACTTCGACGGTTCGTGACATTTGTACATTTGCCATTCTCTGCTCGGTTACGCGACCTTTTTGACGCTTCACTTGTGTTTATGAAGGGCATTTCATGTTGTATTATAAGGAGGAATTTTAGTAGAGTAGAGCCGTTAGATCGTGAATGCTATGGCAAATTTCAAGAGGTCATAGGTCTGCATGATGATTTCCGCTGTTAACTGCATGTTGCTTCGCAGAGTTTGACACCTATGTAATTTCCCATGTTTGAACGGAATTGTTTTGGCTCATTTATATTGCAAAATATGTTTTTAGGTCTCCAAGTATTTGCTTTTGAGGGACAAAATATGACGTTTACTGTGAAAATGTTTACTATACTTGCGTTCTATATTGCGACGCCGGGTCCGGCTGTGATTAGAGCTGTTTGCAAGTGCAGATCACGGGTATCATATTTGCCTTCGCCGTAGCTTTATTTCGAGAAAACTATACGCTTGTCTAGAGAGATTCTTATGTTTTTTGCAGCTATATGATCGAACTCATGTTTCTGGAGCTCTATGTATAGGTTTATTAACCGTTCTAATTACGTATTTACCGTCCGCATTCGTCTGAATGAAAGTTGATTTTATTTCCGGACTTGTTATTGTAGAGCGAGCTTTTACCCGCGGAACGATTTTATTTTATTTTATTCCAGAGCTTTAATTAAAATGTCCTTTACGTTTCAGTTATCGTCATTTCAAGATTAAAACTCCTGCCGGAACACCATTCACTATCCAAGGAGAAGCCAGCGCGTACGATCCATACGCACTGGCTTGCTATTTACCAAATGACCGTGACAGTATTCACGAGCCAGAGGAGCTGCGTACAAAGTCATGTTTAGCAAATCGCTGAAGAAGTCATACACACTGCAAGATGTGGAAAAAGCTCTACAAAGAATGTATCAAATAGGATTGTAAATAGAGTCTCTCGTTTGTCTACAAATCCTTCGTCCATCCAAAAATTCTCAGGGAAAAAGTAGGCCGGCGCGGTGGCGGGGCATATTTTCCCAGCCACGCTTCGAATTGTCAGCCCCTCGATTCATGCAAAAATTGTGTTGGAAACAATCTGCAAGAGCATTTGTGAGTGCGAAAACAAACAAGATATGTCAGTTGAAGTGTTGTAACTTAAATTTATCAATAAATGTTGTCTATAAACGGATTTAACGTTTGCATTTAGTGTCTTTCAATATGGCCGCTATACAAAAAATTTCTTGTCGCAATTTAGTTGGTCCCAGTCTCCTTCGGTCAACGTTGTTTTGTTTTGGTTTGGTCTGGTCCAATCACATCGCAGGAAAAGTGTATCCAGAAATGGATATTCGCCTGTTTAGTGCAGCTACGTAATGGATGGCTTTTCCATTATGCTATGACACATTTTCTTTCGCTTACTTTCACTGGCGAGGCAGGAGGAAAATACCTCCCGGAATTGATGCTTTTCAGTTGCTGCTTGCTTAGGAACCCTTCGAATATTCTCGCCGAAAAAGCTTTGACAACTCCTCTGGTATTCGAATGCGTTCGGATGGGTATGTCAGTTTGCCAGATCCATTCATTCCTCTCTGGATCATAACATTCTACCCTTGTATCTGGTGGTGAAGCGCATCTATGAAACATCCAGGAGCCAAGAGCATACAGTTGGTCATCAACTGACAAAAGCTTGGGACAAACTCCTGGTCTAATGTAGAGGCTTGCAATAAACTGCCACTCATTTGTTGTTTCACTGTATACTTCACATTGACATGTTACTAAATGATATCCCAGTTCTACTCTTCCAGCGATGAAAATTCTCCCCTTACATGCAGCTCCGCTCAAGTTCGTTTTCGGTCGTAGAATGTCAGCTACCTTGTCCCATTGGTTTCTGCTAATATTGTATCTGTGAACATCAGTGTGGAGTATATGCTTCTTATACTCATCCTCTTCTGCAGGAAACCATTCTTCACCGCCAATAAAATAGACAAAATCGTCTTTGGCTATAATGCAAACATTTCCTCTTGCGTCCAAATGATCAAATGAAGTCACCTTTTTCCACAAATTTGATTCCGCTTTGTATTTCATAATGAAGGAAACACATTTAATCCTTTCTTCGCCTCTAACATCGCCTGCACTGCAGTCCACAGCTTGCTTTTCAGACACTAGGGCGTATATTTCATCACCATTTACGAGAAATATTTCTTCTAATGCCACTTTGTCAAAATCTATGTCTGGTAACCCGCTTAACAAACAGTTTGAATATAGATCATAGATTGCAAATCCAAGCGTCTCTAAAGAGCTATGTTGAACAAAATGCAGTTTACCACGACAAAAGATAAATCCTTGTCTCTCTGGATATTCAGGAGGCATTTCACCTAGCTTACACCACCTACCCTCACGAGGAAAATAACACAAAATGGACTGACCACTCAATTTACAGCTGTTATTCGGGGTTACGCCGCTAGTGACAACTAGAACAGAGGTCTCGAGCGACTTTCTAGGTGAAATGGACAAATTCCCATAGTTTCGTGAGTCAATTAATTTTATAGCGTCCTCCACACGGGTCACACAACTTTCATTGTCTTTCACCAAATCAATCTTTAGAATATCACTGGATAGAGAGTCACGCGATGTGAAAATAAGTCGAACGTGACTAAATAACTCGACGAAATATTTCTGTCGTTTGTTTCTGTCGCGATCAATCCATGCTAGAATGATCTTAAACACGTCTTCTTCGGCGCTAACATTTAGTTCATCATTTGATAGCCACATTTCCATTTCTTTGCTCGACATATTAAGAACCCCTTCACGGTT
Organism: Platygyra sinensis; assembly: GCA_019787425.1. Lineage (NCBI taxonomy): Eukaryota > Metazoa > Cnidaria > Anthozoa > Scleractinia > Merulinidae > Platygyra > Platygyra sinensis. The sequence continues at coordinate 2,685 of JAHPZR010046642.1, read as the reverse complement.
CGTTTCGTACACGTCGACGAAATTTGCAAGGATGTATTTTTCACTCTGGTCTAGAAGTTGTCCGCATTGATATCTATGGGAAAAATAGTAAGCGAAAAGACAGTTTGAAGTATTTAACATCTCTACTAAAGCTGCCTCAGCGAGCGATTTTAGGGTCGAAAGGAGGAAATAATCGGCCGAAACGACAAGGTCTCGGGCATTGTCTTCAGCCAATATCTGAACATCACCCGTGTAAATAAACTGAAGTGTATTTCTCATAGCAGACTCGGAAAACATCTGCAAATGAACAATTCCTTCTCTGGACTCCTTCATGTCGCTGTTTAGCAGTTTTTCAAAGAAGGGACTTGCCTCTGAAAGAACTTGCTTATGAACTTTGAATTCTTTGCCATCTTCGACCAACAAAATAACATCGCATCGCTGATCAGGCGTCTCTTTTGGCATAAAGAGTTTATTTTCTTTCCTTGGTCTTGAAGCAACATGCTCAGAATTCTCTTGAGGCTCAGATGAGGCCGCCATCGTTTAAACCTGCCAAAATGGCAGACGTTTTGCCTTACGGACGTACACTGGCGGGTCTGCGAAGGATTTCGTACTTCACTTTCGGTTCTTTCTACTCTTTCAGAAACAAGGATTACAGAATCCGTCCGTTTTCGAAGGCCGTTGAATGGATTTGATTTTAGAATGTTCTTATGTTGCTATCAATCAGGGGCAAGGTTGGGAAACCACCTGGTCTTTCTTTCCTCTCGCGGGAAGAAAGCGGAAAACACAAAATTTTCTCGGATGGGTCAGGGCGCAAGTACCCTGATGCAAATTACACGGAAATCTTATAAATCTCGATCCCAGGCGCTCTCTCCTTCCATCACATGCTCCTCTAGAAATCTGGGTTGAAAAAATTCTGTTGGATGGAGGTAAAAGTTAAAAAGTTCGCGATAGCTAAAAGTTAAGCGCTTTATTAGGGTTCAAAGTCGAATTTGCCATAATGCTGTTTGCTACATTATATTTTTTTCCGCTCCTCCCGATTTCTTAGGGAAGAAGCCCCGGGAAGTGAATCGAACTGAAAATTAGATTTTCTTCTTTACGCAGTATTTTAGATGTGTAAAAGTATTTATGTCTGGATTTTTGGAAAAGGTGCTGAAGAATTGAAGTCGCGCCCTGACCGGGCGTTTTTTTTCTTTAAAGTTGACGATATAAATATTAAAAGGAACGTTAGTCCTTTTTTTCTTCCTCCACCCGTTTATCTGCTTTTCATTGTCGTCTTTTCTCTGTTTTTTTGTTTGTTTGCCCTTTTACATGGCCAAAAAGCGTTGTGAAATCAAGGTAAAATATGGGTGATAGGACTCGAATTCTCGCAGCACCGTTTTCACAAATCCAGACATATTTCTGTCACATGAACGATTTGTAGAGTATTCTGACTGGTTGCATTAGATGTACAGCAATGCAACATGATTTACAGCTTTTTATAAGCACCATGGCTTAACTTTGTATTACTTTCCGTTTGTTTCGATGCTTTATTTCACAAAGCTAACGGTAAAAGAACGCACTCGCGATTCAAAATACATAATTTCTACGTACGGGAGAAAGTCCGCTGACAGGTACAGATAAAGGTACAGAAATTTACATATCGTAACATCCTCCCCTCAAAAGAAAAAAAAAACTAACACACAAAACGAAATACAACCAGTTCTTCTATATGCTAACAGTTCTTAAAAGTCACTCGTTAGACCTAAAGAGTTACGAAGTCTGTATAACGACTAGGCGGTTTGACCAGCCTCCCACTTCTCGTACGGACTTGGCTTTCACAGCCTGTAGGTGAGACTTGTTGCCGCAAGGGCTGATCTTTGACTCGATCTTTGGCTTGATCTTGGTTCATTGAAGTGGTCGATAAGGGCTGATCTTTATTTGACTCAATGCTAGAGGTGGTGGACTGATTAACCTTCTTCGTCGCCACTGGCTTCAGCGTTGGCTGCTCATTGACGAGGTGATCCCTAACTTTGGAATCATGGTGGTTTGAAGGCGTTGGCCATTCCTCAGCTGGGGCACTATCAGCCTCTTCAGAACGTTTAAGGTGCCTCCGATTTCTGATGTAGAGCTGACCGTTTGACTCCACCACATAAGATCTTCTACCCAGTGGCTTGAGTACCTTCGCCTTCCTCCATGTCTTTTCGTTCAGCCGAAAGGGCTGCATCCGAACAACGTCGTCTTTCTGAAGGTTTGGTAGGTCGTTTGCTGATCTGTCATAATAGAACTTCTGCTTCAAGTTTCTCAGCTTGTCTTTCTCTAGAGTGTCTTCTGCTACGCTAGGCTTCAGCAAGTTGCTAGAAGTAGGAAGATTTGTTTTTGTTCTCCTGCTAAACAGACGCTGAGCAGGACTGGTACCGAATCGTTCCTGTGGGGTGTTACGATGAGCCAACAGCGCCAGGTAGGGGTCACTTTTAGACGCTGCAGTTTTCTTGAGGATCTTCTTTGCTTCCTTAACAGCAGACTCAGCTCTACCATTAGACTGATGGTGGTAAGGACTCGTTGTCACGTGATTGAAGCCGTACTCCTTGGCGAAGTTCTTGAATTCTCGACTTGTGTACTGGGAACCACTGTCCGACACAACTTCATCTGGAATCCCATATCGTGCCATGTGTCTTCAGTTTCCTGATGACAGTGGAAACCTTCAGGTCATACAGCCTGTCGATCTCG